>PVJH01013100.1:0-61706 GCA_004026705.1 Nesogale talazaci | reverse complement strand
TGTGCCTAACTCATAACATAAACAAGCTGTATTTTGCATAGATTTAAGGGTGAGAGTCCATGTGTAAAATAAGCAAATCCTACTCCATGGAATACAGGTGCTCCCTTCATTCCACAAACTTTCACTCGGCCCTCTGTCATCTCCTTCAAAAGGAGCTTGGGGACAAGTTTGTCAATTTGGAACAGACTTTTAAAGGACAGAGGAATCATTTTGATTAAAATATAAAATGCAGTGATTTCAAATAAGGGCAAAAAGACTGTTCTATGTGGATAGGACTCTTTCAGAGACAACAGCTACCTCTTTGGCTTTGAGCTTTCAAAGACCACCTGGGTTAGTGACTATCAGATTTGGAAAGGCTGAGGCCAACTCTTTGTACACACATAGGCATCACAATAGAAGGAACTTCAGGAGGAGGGAACAGCACAGACTGGGAACACCTTGATGCTGGGGCCCATGGCTTATGCATCATTGCATTCCTGGGCCTAGTACAATGCCAGCAATAAAATTGCAGTTTGGTAACTGATCCCTCATTGAATGAATGTGAAGCAAGGCCTGGGCATGGTGGCTTTCACACTCAATAATTTCTTGGTCAGAAACAGCATATTAGATGGTGCATAACTTTATCCCTTCATTCTGTTTTTTCCAAAACTGTGTCTCATTCTCTTCAGGGGATCTCAGAGGCCTTTCAGGAAGGCCCGCCTGCATCTGAGAAGAAAAACCCATGTCCTGGGCTTGCAGCGTTGACTGGTTCTGAAAGTTCTTTCCTGTAAGAACCTACCAGTTGCCTGACATCACAAAGAGAGGTCTAGAATCTGGGGGGAAATTGCCAAGCGTTCTTCTCTGTGCCCCCTTGATAAGTGTAATGAGTGAAACAGAACGTAATTCTGACATCTTCATCACATGAAGTAATATAGCATTGCAATGAATAGTAACGAAGCATTCAGCTTTTCCGCTGGGACGGAGACCCCAGGCTGGGCAGGCAGACCACCTTGGCAGGACTGTACCACAAGGTTGGAGAAGATATTGTGTGTTATTCACACCAAGCGTCCTTCTCGTCCCCAGAGTGCTTTTGCTGTGCAGGTGTGGCCCCACCGAACCTGGGAACCCAGAGCATTGTCAGTGGCCAGTGCTTGTGTCTTCAAGAAGCAGGGGAAGCAGGGAGAAGTATGTATGTATGTCTGTATACGTTATGATTAGAGCTGTATGAGTCCCCAATAAAAATGATTTTTAAGGAAAAAAAAAGATAATGAACTTATCCTTTTCCACAGACTTGGTCAAGCCCCCTCATAAATCACACACACACACACACACACACACACGCAGCCTACATGTTTGCAGGTCCTGCCCTCGAGGGTTAATGAAGACAGGTGTTACCGAAGAAGAATGAACTCTTCACAGCCCTCACCGGAAACTACTGCATACAGCAGCATCATTACTAATTTAAGGGGGCAAGCCAAAATGAATCAATAGTGGGGTTCCAGTTCATATGTGCACGGGTGCATTCCCCAGAAAGTGAATTTAATCATGTTTCCGTCATCAGTGGATGGTGGCAGACGTGTTCCCCCTGCAATATGCTCTCTCGTCCTCTTCTCCTCCGCGTGTCTTCCATAAAGGTTTTTAAAAGGATATAGGGTAGGGTATGCACATATTTTGGTTCTTTGGGAGAAATGACTTTGAGAGCAGGATTATTATCAAACGCTGACCCACCTCAAGTGGACATCTCCCTCAAACCATTGTTTTGCAGTAAGTTTACGGGAACACTGCCCCAGATAAAACAACCATTTTTAGATGGATCAAGTATTTGAAGGAAGGTCAGGGAGACCTCCATAATGAATTCCAGGCAGACAGGTAAGCAGACAAGGCTGTGGCAACTCAGATATTTTGAGATTCCAAAGGGATAATCTCGACAGATTTTCTCAAATGACACAGGATGACTATAGAGGCTTACTTGGAAGAGTTTTAAGAAAACTGCAAACTACCAGAAATGTGGCACCAAGGCCTTTGTTTCCTCTATCAAGACAATGTACCTGGCCCTCTTCAGGGATGGTAAGTAGGGGCTGTCCCATGAGCATTGCGCCCGGAAACTTTATCCCAGTCCTGATCTTGCCCCTCCAGACTTCTTTTTGTTCCTCAAACTCAGAGAGCATTGAAAAGGAACATGATTTGTGTCCCTGAAGGATGCTGAAAAGGCCATTTTGATGATCTGTAAATCAAAGAGCACAGAATTGTTCCAGGAAGGGCTCAAGAAATACAAAGACTGCTTCAGAAGCGGATGTACGGTTATAGATGAAGATATGTTGAGACACAATAGGCTCACATTTTGATAGTTTTGTTGAATAAGATTTCTATGATTTGGGGGCGATACTTTTGGACATGCTCATCCTGGTGTAGACAGCAGTACTGTGCTCTTTTCTCTCCCTCTTTAATATGGGTATAACTGCTGCCACTTATAGTAACACGGTAAGTAGGAAGCCATTCCTTTTCCTCCTGTGGATGAGGAAACCCATGGCCAGTGATGCTACTGACAGAGCAGAATTTTCAACCTTGACACATTTGGCAAAGTCTTTCTTGTTGGTCTGGGGGGGCAGGGTGGAGGGAGGGGTTGTCTTATGCACTGTAGACTGTTTGGTAGCGTCTCTGGACCCCACTCACTAGAGATCAATGGCACCCCACCACCACTCCCACTCGGCCAATTGTGACAGCTAAACATCTCCAGATATTTTCAAGTAGCCTTGGGGGAGAAATCCTGCCCCCCACCCCTCCCCTTAGAATCACTGCTCATAGAGTCAGTGCCTGACCTTTGAATCCAAACTTATCTTTCTTCAGAGCTGAAACGTTGCTTAGCCAGAAACTAAAGCATAAACAAGAGCATCATCTAAGAGACTCCCTGGCCTAGTAGCAGAGTGATGTGACAGACTCATGCAGACTGCGTCCAGTTGTCATAACAATTAATGCATGCCAAAACAAAGGAGCATATGATAATAATAGGTCCCACGTATCGACTGCTCACTGTGTTCCAACAACTGGACTAAGCACTTTCCATCCAGTTTTTCTCATTTAATCATCACTACACCGTGTGAGGAAGGGTATGCGAGCAGCTTCAGCATGTAATAAAATACATCCAGAGAAGGAAATTTTGCCATTGCAGCAGTATGAGAGCATCCTATAAAGGTTAATCATTTTTCTAAGTTCAAGTCTTGAGTCCTTGCGAGATATCAGATTTTAGTGACATTCGCGGCTCCAATTATCCCAACTAAGGGGATGTACCTGGTCAGGCTTGAGCTGTCAAACAAAGGGATTGTTTTGGGCAATTTTCATGAAGGCAACCAATTAGTTGATATGATCACACATCCTTTCGGGCACCAGGTGCTCTGCTGTGGTGTGAAGCTGCCGGTTCTCCCCTGCCTGGGGAGTGCATGGAGTCTGCCGGGAACAGGAGCCGTTCAAAAATATTCTAAAATTGATTGTGGTAATGATCAATGTGATCCCTCTTGATTATGATCGAATGACTGAATGACCGAATTGTATGATCTGTGTGGATTAGGTGTCGATGAAAATTAGGTGTCTCCCCTCAATCCCTAACTAACTGACTCCTTGTATTTTTCACACTCCTAGTTGCCTGGTATTGTCTCTACTAAAAATAGCAATGAGTTTTGGGAAAAAAATTAAAATAAAAGGCACCATAACAAAACCTAACACACGTCCATCAGGTTGATTGCTACTGGTAATGGCCCCAGAATCTTCTTGGGAACAGCCATATCATCGTCCTCCTGGGGAGCAGCTGGTGGGTTCGAGCTATTGACTCTGAGTTCAGCTGCTCAATGCCTCGTCCACATAGAAACAATATGTGACTAAGAACCCAGTAGTCTGGCACTAAGCCAAAGCCTTCGTTGTCATTATTTCAGATGGAAGGCACTGGAGTCCAATGTTAGCAGAAGACTTGTGCATGCTCTAAAGCCTGGATCAGAGGCTGCTCTAGTAACTTGAGAAAAATCGGATGCATATTTTGATTCATATAGAGAACACTTTTGGTGCATTGGCCAAATAACCCTGTTAAAAATATTGATTGGGCTTACTGTCTACTGATTCGAACAGGGGAAGATAAGAGCGAAGAGCCTAGGGTAGTGGGACAGACAGGTGAAAGCAGAATCCATCTGCAGAAATATGGAGGAGGACTGCAGGAACCCAAAAAGGGAAAACAGAGAAAAGAAGACACAAGTGAGCAGGCCTTAGTACCCTGGTCCATGGTAGGCTATATCCCAAGTCTTCAGTATGTCAACCCGATGCACATTCATCCAGCCTTCAGATGGAATGGAGCAACTGAGCACATGTGGGCCAACATTGCTATGGATTGACTTCCATCTCCTCAAAGAGAGGTTGGGGGCTTAAACCCAGGTATTTGTGACTATGGCCTTGTTTGGAAACAGGGTCATTGGAAACAGGTCATTTGTTAACATGTCATAGGTGAGTGGGTGCAAATCTAGTCTGAGTGGTGTCCTTCTAAGAGAGGAAGAAGGACAGAGAGATGTGGAGAGAAGATTATGTTGCGGAGACAGAAGCAGAGATGGGGGTGATGCTGGAGAGATGGGGTGATGCCAAGAAAAGCCCAGGGCTCTCAGAAGCTTGAAGACACAAGGAACCAAAGTTCCCTAGCATTGTTGGCAAGAGTGTGACTTTAACAACTCTCGGATGTTGACTTCTGGCCATTCACATTTTCTTCCACCAGCCCCAGGAAACGAAGGCAGGCTGGAGTTAGGGAATAGAGCTGGGGGAGACTTGAAATGTCAGTGAGAGAGAGCTATTGGGGAGCAGGAGCACTTGTTTGGCATTTGAGGCTCAGCACCACCTGCTCCATCAGCTAACAGCAGGGCTGTCTTCACGGTGTACCACCTGTGCTGTTGCACAAGATTCCATGCTCCCAAGAGCTCACACTGGGTTTCATGCTCTGCCGCTGCAATGCTGACCTTCCTAACAACTTCCAAACAAGGATGCCTGCATTTTCATGTTTGCACTGGGATCTCTAAATTACCCAGCAGGTTCTAGCCAACAGGGAATGTGTCGTCCCAGCAGGTTCTAGCCAACAGGGAATGTGTTGTCCCAAATCTACCTTTGCGATGTCATCTCTGCATTACTCCATGAACCCAAAGAGGGACAGGGTGTCTGGGAGAAGGCTCAGCACCTACTTATGTGTTGTCTATAAGACATTGTGCTGGGAGTACAAGGAAGTATGCAATTTCGTCCACTTGAAGAGACTGCCACAGAGCACACACCATGGACTTAATGGCCATATTTTGTTTTGCTTTCACGGAAAAATGAACACCCTGTGTATGTTAAACATTAAACCTACACTGACTTCAGAAGCATCAAATTGTGGAACAAAAAGAAAAGAATGTCATCAAGTGGCAAGACAATTCATGATCAGGTTTTCATTAACGCTTAGATCAGTGGTTCTCAACCTTCCTAATGCCCTCAGCCCATTAATGCAGTTCTTCATGTTGTGGTAACCCTCTCTCAACCATAAAATTATTTTCATTGCTACTTTATAACGGTAATTTTTCTATTTTTATGAATGTGTTACCTCTGTGAAAGGGTCATTTGGCCTCGCCCTCCCCCATTTCCCCCCAAAAAAAGTGGTTGCAACCTACAGGTTGAGAACCTCTGACTTCAATGGGATTTTATCAGCAAAGGGACACATTTTCTTTGTCTTGGTTTTGACAGGGTGGGGGGGGAGGTGTATTTAAATCCAACTAAATATCAGAATACTTTGTAAAAGACCAGGAAGCATGCTGCCACTTGGGATTTGTGACAGATTAAAACAATTAGGTACTTGGCCTCTGAGAATTAATTTTGAGGATGCTGAGAATTGGAGGAAAGGCCTGATTTGAGCTCTTTTTCATCCCTAGTTTTTTCACTTTGCTTAATTCCAGTCAGAGCTAATCATTCTTCTTTCTTGGATGGCCTAATCCAGCTGAAAAGCAGAAAGATGCCATTGAGACCACCCAGGTGTTATCCTCCAGCTGAGAATAAAGATGCTTCTCCAGATACAAAATTGTCCTACATCAGATCATTTTCCAAAGTTTTTGTCTACATCATTCCCTCAAGGTGAATTTAGCTTCATTAGAGGGACAGAATTCACAGCCTGATACATCATTCTTCCCCAGAGAGCCCTCTTCCCAAGGAGCTAGTTTCCCATCATAGACACTGACTCATGCAGGTTCACATATGACAAACTCAGTCTCTGTCCTGCTTCCACTTGCCTTGAAAAGATTCACCCCACTGGTCTTTCCTAGGGCTCTAAGGAGGGTGGCGATGACACAGGAAGAATGTCTATTGGTCCACTTGTCCTTCAGCAAAGCGACTAGCCCCTGCTCTGGATGAAAGTTTCTGAAAATGTGGGTGTTGCAGATTGAATTGTGTCCTTCCCTGTGCCCCCCAAGACAGGTTGTAAATTCTAACCTCTATGCCTGTGCTTATAATCCCCCCTGGAGAAGAGAGTTGTCTTTGCTACCTGAGAAAGGCAGGCTGCATTTTGGAAGAACCAGATGTCAGAAGAACCGAGTAGGACCAGCAAGGAGGCAGGGGTGGGGAAGACGGATGTCAAGACACGTGGCGTGTTCCAAGGAGTGAACAAACACAAACTGAATAGACAAGGACCTCCCTCCACCCAAAGTCCTCCCCTCAATTCAGACTTCTGGCCTCAAAACAGAGGGGGTATAAATGTTGTTGGTGAAAGTCATCCACATGCCATTTTTTTTTTTGTCAGAGCAGCAGGAGAAGAGAACGAAGATAGCAAGCTATGGGGGAGCACCCCCTGTCTCTCTGTGCAGCAGCCATGGTGCCTGTCTGTGAGGAACCAGGGAGGAAAGTGAGCCAGCAATCAATCATCTCAGAAGCTCTCGAAGCTTCTGCTGCCTTCCCTTTGGGTGTTCATTGGAAATGTCTGCCTCTTTCCAGAATCTATTGTCTAACACAGAGAAGAAAAAGTTTCCAGCAAAACCTGGAGATTCTGAGATGGGGGTAGGGTAATTTTTCCAACCCGTGGCACCTTCTGTTCAGCCTCATCTGCAAGGAAAGCCCTTAGCATCCTGGTTCTTCTCTCTGGAGACCGCTGCTCAAGGAGCAGAAAAGGGGCCTCTCCTACAGAGAGTGTTAGAGAGGTGGCCTTTTAAAATAGATGTCTGGTGAACGGTGTTTCCCAGGCTCTGAGTGAGGCCCCTGGGTGACCCATGAGGAAGGGGGACGCTGGAACAAAAGTGAGCCACTCAGTCAAGGGGTGTCGGTGTGAAAAATGAACAGGACGAGAGAGGTGATACTGGCTTTGACTTGAGAAGTTTGGGGTCTGCCTCCTACTGTTAGCATGCAGCAGCGTGGCAATCCTGGTTCAGTACACCCGCTCGGGGGATGCCCTGACCTTCACCACGCCTCCGTCTCTTCTTCTGTCAAATAAGGAAATTGAAATGGCAACACGACTACTGCCTGAGCCACAGAACTGCAGTGAGGATTTAGTGAGAACATGCATGTGCATCCCTGTCATGTTCATGGGTGACAGGGAAAAGGAATTGTCACTGCACTCGGTAGCTCCTGGAAGATGGGAGGCTAGAGGTGGATTTGGTGCTTGGGGGTTTCCTACAGCTCAGTCATGCAAGGGATTAGGGAGGATCATTTTGACTCGATTTGATTTTCCATCTGCCATTTCCATCTTTCCATTTCCCCCTCAACATGGGTCACCACCTTAATGGTTTGATAAATGGCAGCTTTCTTCATTAGTTCCCACTTGTCGATCAGTTTGTCATATTGTGGGGATTGGTGCTTTGCTGTGACGCCGAAAGTAATAACACTGGGAGTTCAAATATCATCAGAATCACTCACCGTGAACACGTTTCACCAGTGCTCCCAGACTAGGAACAGACCATAAAGAAGAAATCAGCTGCCCACTTAGGAGGGAGAGTCACACATGGTCAGACACTGAAGGCCTAGCAACTTGAATAAGAACATTGTCAAAGGTAGTGCCAGAAGAGGGAGGGCTCAGATGGGTAGGCATTCAACATATTACAGAGGTCGAGCCACCTTTTCAAAGGAGGGTCAACCACAATGATGTAAATACAGTAGAACCCATTGGAGAAAGGTTTGGGGGATGTTCGTTTGCTCACGGGGCATGTCTCAAAATGAGAAGGGACAGCTGCCAAAAATCTACTAATAATCAGAACATGGAATGTACAAAGTATAAATCTAGGGATATAGGAAGCCATTGAAAATGAATCGGAATGCATAAATATGGATATCCTAGATTTTCAGTGAGCTGAAATGGACTGGCATTGGCCATTCTGAATTAGAAAATCATATGGTTTACCATGCTGGAAAGGACATAGTCAAAAGAGTAACCCCAAAGATGCTCAAACTATAGAGCAATATCATTGAGAGTACAATCAAGTAAAATTTTGCTGAAGTTTATCCAACAACAGTTGTAGCAGCACATTGGCAGGGAGCTGTGAGAGGCTCATTCCAGATTCAGAAGAGGATGTGCAGCAAGGAGCCATTGCTTGTCAGCTAATCTTGACTACAAGCAGCAGACACCAGAAAAACGTCTACTTGCGTTTCATTTGACTATGCTAAGACATTTGACTGTGCACATCATAAGAAACTATAGATGGCCTTAAGAAGAACAGGAATTCTAGACCACTGCATTGAGTTCATGGGAACCTGAACACAGATCAACAGGCAGTTGTGCAAACAGAACAAGAGGACATGGAATGCTTTAACATCAGGACAGGTGTGCATCAGGATTGGCTCCTCTCACCATGCCTATTCAATCTCTATGCTGAGCAAATCACTAGAAAAGTAAGCTGGATTACATGAAGAAGAATGTGGCATCAGGATTACAGGGAAGCTCATTAACGACTTGTGATATGCTGATAACAAAAACCTTGCTTGCTTAAAGTAAGGCGGATTTGAGGAACTTGCGGAAGGAGATCAAGGATTGCCATTTCCAGTACAGATTACAATTCAATTCAAAGAAGACAAAACTCCTCACAACTGGGCCAACAAGTGACATCACAAGAAATGAAGAAAACATTGAAGATGTGAAGGATTTTGACTTGCTTAAATTCACAGCATTCACGGAACAGCAACCAGGAGATCAATTGGCGCATTGTGTTAGGTAAATATGTGGCGCAAATCCTCCTTCAGGTGTTGAAAGGCAACGAGGCTGCTTTGAGGACGAAGGTGCACCTGACCCCAGCTATGGTCTTTTCAGTTGCCACTTATGCATGGAGTGTTGCACACTGTCTCAGGAAGATCAAACAAGCATAGATGCTTTTGAATTATGGTAGTGGGGAAAACATTGAAAGTACTATTGCTGTTGCTATTGTTGTTAGATGCCATCTCGTTGTTTTCTACTCGTAGAGAACATGCGAAAGAAGGAAATACTACCCTGTCCTTTATCATCCTCACAATTGTCCTGACGTCTGAGCGCACCGTTGCAGCCACTGTGTCAATGCATCTTCTTGCGGGCCTTCCTCCTTTCCAATGACCTTGTACTTTAACAAGCACGATGTCCTTCTCCTGGGACTGGGCTCTCCTGACAACATGTCCACCGGAGATAAGAGGAAAGCTCACCATCCTTGCCTCTGAGGAGCGCTTTGACTCTAGTTTCAAGAGTATTCGTTTCTCCTTCTGGCAGTCGATGGTGCTTTCAAGAATATTGAAACAAGACTCCCTCCCCCAAAGAAAAAAGGCAGTCTTGGAAGAAGTATGGCCAGAACGTTCCTTAGAAGAAGGACATTCAGACTTGTTCTCATGTACTTGGAGAGACCAGTCCTTGGAGAAAGGACATCATGCTTATTAAATGAAGGGATAGTGAAAAAGCAGAAGGCCCTGGAGAAGATGGTTTGACACAGAGGCTGCCACGATGGACTTGAGTGTTAGAACAATCGTGAGGACAAAAGGTGCAGGGCAGGGTGTTGTTTTCCTGTGGTGTGCACAGGGCTGCTATGAGTCAGAATCCGCTTGAGGACACCTAACAAGAACATCTCTATTAAGGGGTTCTTGAAAGGACACAGGAGTCCTGGGAGCACAGAAGGTTCAGCATTTGTCTGCTGCCTTCAAGGCTTGTGGTTGAAAACCACCATCTCCTCTACGGAGAAAGAGGAGTCTGTCCTGATCAGTGTATTCCATCTTGGAAACCAGGCGGAGCAGTTCTTTTGCTCTTTAGAGTTTCTCTGGCGAGGAAATGACCCACACTTGCAAGGCCACTTGCATCCTGTCAAGTAAGTGTTTCACTGCCAACAGCGAGGTGGATGGTTGAAGCCCACCATCCTTTCACGAGAGAAAGAAGAGACTGCTGCTTCACATAGAGATTTGCAAAACCTCAGGAATCCCACCTAGGGCTGCTATGAGTTCGAACCAGCTTGATGGCAGAAAGTCTGTGCTCCTAAGGCTGAAAACTCAGGTTCAGATGTCCTTTCCAGTCCCCATTCTTGTCTGTTATCTTTTTCACATTGTGTTCTACCCAGCCAGAGCATATGCTCCTCTAGGAAATTTGTGATCACTCTCCCTAGAGGTCTCTGGCACATCTTTCCTTTCTCCTGCAACTCCTTCCGCACCACAGAGCCCAGGTAGCTGAGCGAACTCCTTAATTCATTCTCCATGAATTGACATTCAGTTTCCTCTAATAAGCATATTTTAGGGAAACTGTACTGATTTTTTAAACGTGAATATATAAGAGGACTTCAAAAACTGCATGACAAAATGGAATTTGAAAAAGGATGGAATTTTTTAATGAATGTCTTGAAGTCCCATCACAGACAAACTTTTAGAGCATGCAAGTTCTCCTTCAATGTGATTTTATGTTCTATATTGAAGTGACTACAAAAATAGACTATGACTGTACTATTTCTTAACACAGATATTATGAATATAAAACGTCACTATAAGCCTTTTTAAAATTTCACAATTTGTAAGCGAGACAGGATGAGAACTGCCATATTACTAATGGCAGGATCACAGATGTGACATTAAGTATGTCCGTATGAAAAACTCAAAACCCGGAGGCTGGGAGGAAAAGAATAAAAAGGAGCTGATACCAAGAGCTCAATAGAGAGTGTCTGGAAAATAATGATGGCAACACAGGTACAAATATTGACACAATTGTTGTATGGATTGTTGCTGTAAGAGCCCCCAATAAGATTATCTTTTAATAATAATAATAATAATAATAATAATAAACACCAAGAATCAATAATAAAAAATAATAAAAAATCAATAATAAAAAAAGCTACAACTGAAAGCAAGCAAACAAACAAGCAAAAGGTCAAAACTCTTTGCCATTGTGTAGATGCCGATGCATCGCAGCCTAACAGGACAGGGGAGAACTGTCCTGTCAGTTTCCAAGACATTGTTTATAGGAGTGGAGAGCCCATCTTTCTCCCTCAGAGAAGCTGGTAGCTTCGAACTGCTGACTTCATGCTTTGCAGCTCCTGGTGACAGAGGCTAGGTCTCTCAGCTTCAGTCACTCCTGCCCGAGGCTTTGTCCTCTTGCAGTGACTTTACTTCTGAGGAAGAGATGAAGGCAATGGCCTTTCCTCCTGCAGGTCCCAGGCTGGGTCTTCCTGGCCTTCCTCCGTCGTGGCCCTCCTGGCTCCCTTTCCTTTCAGTCAATCCTCTCAAGAGGACTGAAGGAAAGCAGAAACAAATAAACTTCCAATGATGGATTTGGAGGTATGATCCAATTTAAACTCTGCTCTTTCATATTGAGCTGGTGATTTCAGAAGCCAGGAGAATTCTTATAAGACCTATAAAATATTTAATTATAAAGCAATTGCTTTTGTCCCTTATAGTCCACTGTGATGGGGATGTGCACTGTCCACTTGATTCCAGAAGATTGGGTAGACTTGCCGCCAGGGTTTCCGAAGTCGTATATTTTATAGAAGCACATCTTTCTCCACATCTTTCTCCTGTGACGCGGACAGTTTTGAACTAATGACCTTTTGGGTTAGAGGTCGAGTGTTTAACCACTGTACATTAGTCTTCTTATACTCTACTCTGATTTCAGTTTATGGGCTTATAATTTTTGAGAAAATTTGAAATTGCATTGGTGGCAAAAAAACAAAAACAAAACCACACAGGACAATTGCAAGGAATTCCCACCCCACCCCCCTCCACAACAATGGTCACCATGATGCACCTGCTTATTCTTTGAAGGTAGACAGAATGTCCCTTTTAGAATTATGTCGGGAAACCATACAACTCCCCACATTCTAAATTATGTTAGAAAACTGTACCCCTTTCTAAAGTTGCCTTGACCTTAGACTTCTTTTTGTTTAAAAGCTCAAAGAACATTGTTAAGGGGCAGGACTGAGTGCCGCCGGGATGCGTCACCTGCTGCTTTGTTGTGGTGGGTGGATTAGAGAGATGGAAGTGTAGAGGTCTGGATCATAAGTTTCCAAACCCATTTGTCCTACAACCCCTTTTCAGAGAAAAACAAAACAAAACAAACAAAAACGTGCCTACTTAGAGCCCCCTACTCCAGCCATTAGAAGATGTTGTGCTATAACTATAATACAGGATAAAGTATAGGTATCTGCTTTATCAGCCCCATTCTCCCTGTCCTATTGTCCCAGTACACACACACACACACACACACACACACACACACGCTATCATCCACTTCGGGAGACAATGACCTAGATGGAGGGTATGTTGAGAAACAAGAGCTTCATGTTTGGGTGATTTTGCTTAATAAAAGTTATATGTGTAGTAATAGTCTCTGAATTTAACTCTAGTGAAGTAATTTAGTAATAATTAAAAATTAAGTAATTTAACCTTTGTTTTCATACAGCACCATGAGTGAGAGTCTATTCTTATCATAATGGTACACATGAAGACACTGAGGCACAATAGGTTAAGTGACACACCCAAGGTCATGAAACTAATCTTTCTGGAGTTGAGGTAGGCACTTAGACAGTCCTATCTCTTGTGTTTACAGGCTAAACTATCACCCTAAACTTCCTCATTGGCTATCTCATTCCACTCTGCCAGATGGTGAGTGTGAGGGAGAAAACAGAACAAACCTATCGCTGGTAGGTGGAGCTGACCCACAGCAACCTTCTAGGACAGTGTGGAACCACCACCTGCGGTTTCAGGGGGTAATGTTTAGTGGAGTAAATCACCAGGTCTCTCTCCCGAGGAGCAACTTCCAGTGGCCGTGACCTTCTCATCTTTCCATCAGTAGCTGAGTGCTTTCCAGAAAAATGAAAGACTCACCATGACCTAGATAAGAGAGCTTTCGCTTTTCACTGACTTGTGTGTGTGTGTGTGTGTGTGTGTGTGTGTGTCTTTTGCTGGAAGAACCCTGGGAGCACAGCTGGAAGTGAGGCGTGTCTTGGGCAGAAATATCAAAGCTGTGCTTCAGATGCGATCTCCCTGGGCTCTGACAGGAGCTGGGGATGGACAGTGGAATGACTTGCCACTGTGATGTTCTTCACGGAGCAGAAAACCCTACTGTCCACTAAGCATTCCTCAAGTCTGCAGATATGTATGGATTCAGTCCAATGCAGGGAGATGACTCTTCTTGGGGTGTGTGCAAACAAATGCCCTGGAGGTCCCCGATAGATGATAGTGTGAACATGTCTAAATGACAAACAATAGCAGTCACTGATTTTCTAAGTTTGTGTTGTTTAGTAACATTTTGTTTCACTTCAAGATTTTTTTCCCTTTGCCTGTTGCCCTTGCCATCTCTAGCCTAGTTGCACTGCATTCTGGAGCACGTCACAGGAAGACTTTTGAGAGACAGAGAGAGAATGCTGCAGTAGTCAAGAGATGCATGATACCTGAAGCTGGATGTTACTGCCAAGAATGTAAGAGAGACTGTGTGTGGAAGTTACCTAATATTCTGTCACCTTGTGAAAGGGTGAAGTCTATCCTGTCGGTCAGGCCATAACCAATGAGACCTCCAGGGCATTCTCCTGAGGCTTCTGGGAACTCCTGTATTCCTCTCTTGAGGCAGGACTCTCTCTCTCTCTCTCTCTCTCTCTCTCACTGCTTCATCTTCCTATAGGGCATTCCTGTTGCCAAGACGTGGAGTAATGCTGATGGCAGCCAGAGCTGTGGAGCTGGAGCAACCACGTGGAGACCCACACCAGCACTAAGATGATTCCACTTCCACTCGAGTCACAGGACTTCCCACCCATTGTCCAGTGATCTCCCTGCACTTGGCATCATTGCATGTATTGTGTGAGTCTGAAGAGGCATTAATAGACTGGTATCCAACATATGGGCTAATATCGGGCTTATGGACTTAATCTGGACTGGGATGTTTTCTTAATATATAATTACTCTTTTATGTAAAGCTCTTTCCCCCTCCCATTTTTATTGGGGGCTTGTACAACTCTTCTCACAATCTATTCACCCATCCATTGTGTCAAGTACATTTGTTGCCATCATCATTCTCAAAACATTTGCTTTCTACTTGAGCCCTTGCTATCAGCTCCTCATTTCCCCCCTCTTTCCCTGTTCCCCCAACCCTCACGAACTCCCAACCCTCACGAACTCTTAATAATTTATAAATTATTATTATTATTATCATATCTTAAACTGTCCAAAGTTTCCCTTTCTGGAGCAGAAAATCCACTTTTTTGTTGTCCATCCCCCAAGGAGGATGTTATATGTAGATCCTTGTGATTGGTTCTCCCTTTCTGTCCCACCATCCCACCGCTCTCCTGGTATCACCAGTCTTAGCACTGGTCCTAAAAGGATCATCTGTCCTGAATTCCCTGTTTCCAGTTCCTATCTGTACCAGTGTATATCCTCTGGGCTAGCTGGAATTGCTAGATAGAATTTGGATCATGATAGTGGTGGGGAGAAAGCATTAAGCAATCAGAGGAAAGTTGTATGTTTCATCATTGCCACACTGTACCCTGACTGGCTCATCTGTTACCCCAAGACATGTCCAGTTGCCTACAGATGGATATTGGGTCTCCAATCTGCACACCCCCTCATTCACAATCATTTGGTTGTTTTGTTCTTTGATGCCTGATATCTGATCCCTTTGGCACCTCTTGATCACACAGGCTAGTGTGTGTCTTCCATGTGGGCATAAAATGCTCTCTTATACACATGCATGACTGTGAATTTGTTTCTCTAGTCAACTTAGATTAATACACTGTGTTATGGTAAACTTCTTATTTGTAAGGAGGGAAAGTTCACATTAAAATAATGATAAGACACTTCTCCACCTAAAACCTATGCGAAGCATTCAAATTCAAACTAAGCTAAGCAGAAGAGTATAGGTTAAAAAAGACACACTTTGTGGTGTCTTCTTCTTCATCTTTAATATTTTTCCAGGCCACAAATACTTGTCATGCATATTTTGATTTTGCAGATGATTTTTAATCACAATGTGTAATAGAATTATGATATATGTATGGTGGCAGCAAGATAATTATAATAACAATAATAACTGGATTTGAAACCAGCAGCTCTGAGCTCGTCTTGGTCTTCCTTCTATGGTGCTGAACACAGTCCCCTTTTATAAAAGTGTGTTTTAAATTCATTTGCAAATGAATGAATCCTTTTAGAAGTGTGTCTTTTAAATTAAATTTTATAGGTAAATTGCAACAGGTGAAAACAGTTCTTATTGCACCTCAATTTAGTGTAAAAACATGTCTTGAAGATTTTTCAATAGTTTAATTTGATTGTGATAAGGGATTTGTTGCAAGCCTGGATTAGTTCATTCATTTCAAAATGAGTGCAAATTTATTTAGCATTATAGGCTAAGTACAATCTGTTTGTAACGAGAGAAGTTCATACAACCGGAGCACTTCCTTTATTTAAAATGACCCAACCACCTTATCTCTAATTATCTTATTTTTCCTTTAGTAAAATGAGGTGCACACTATTTTTTCCTTGGAGTTTTGCAAAGGTCAAATAACCTTATAATTAAAGTAACCTTTCTTCCTGGGAGTTTAGTAAAGGTCAAATAACCTTATAATTCCTTATACACAATTTGTAAATATGGTGTATATTTTAAAAACATATAGCGTGTTTAACAAAATGGCTTATTCCTATAATTTACACATAGTTGCACATGAACCTGAAAAATACATGGGTAAAGTGCTTGGCTGCTGACTACAAGGTCGGTGGTTTTCCCCACCCAGAAGCTCAGCCTCAGGATCTGCTTTGATGAAGTTTACAGTCAAGAACACCCGTGTAGACCAGAGGTTTTCAGCCTTTCTAATGCAAGATCCTTTAATACAGTTCCTCATGTTGTGGTGACCCCCAACTAGAAAATTTTTTTCGTAATGTACTTTTGCTGCAATTTTGTTATGAATTGTCATGCAGGAGGCATTTTCATTGTCACAAATTGAACGTAATTAAAACATAGTGGTTAGTCACAAAATAATAATAATTGTATATTTGAAATATTTCTTTCTAATGATAAATAAGTGAAATATTCTGTCAGTAGAGAGTCTCTCAGGAAGTGAGCATAGAGAGATTGTGTCTCCCGCCTCCAGGGAAGAACACAGGAGCTCCCAGAGTCCTCAAGGGAAGGCCATGCCCACACAGAGGCCTCATTGGCTATACAATGATTGTCAGGCTAGTAATCCTTCACTCGTGATCCTCTCAAATTGACAACAGTCTATGTAACTAGCAAAGTTGTCACGGGTGACTGGGCACCATCTAGGTCTTTAATCTCAGGGTCACGGAGACCGATGTTCACATGGTCCATTGTATTAATTTGCTCCCATATGTTTTTGATTTTCTTTCTATTCTCCAGACATAGAGAGATTAATATTTAGATCTTAGATTAGTCTTAAGACCCTAGTTTCTCCTCACCAAAGCAGAAAGTAGATCATTGCCTTTGTGAGTTATGTTTTGTCAAATGACTTTGATGTCCAGAGACCATGGGCCTGAGCCCCCAGGCCCAGAGACTTACTTCCTAAAAGTGTTAGATTAGTCTAGGACATTTTAGGTAACTGTCTTTATATGCTCTACCACTTTCATGTACCTAATTGTAGCAAAGGTAAATGAACATGTACAAAAACCCTGTGTTGAATGTCTTCATGGTAGACAACCCCTCTTCCCCTCACACCTATTTAGCCTGCATGCTCAATTCATATATCTATTCATAGATCACTAATATTACAGGATTGTGTCTATAACTGTATCTATTGATGAAGCCTTTAATTCTTAAACTCCTTCCAGTGGCCCTGACTCCATCATTTCCCCCCTGATTTCCTTCTTGTAGTTTGTGTTCTCCTCTACCCCGGTTAACAAATGTTTATCCTCTAATCAGTAATTTATCCTACTTTCCCTTCCCATAGGTGGTGGGACTGTAAAATGATGCAACCACAGTGGGAAATGGTTTGGAGCTATTTGAAGCTATCTGAAATAGAAATACCCTATGACCAAGAAATATCATAGACATAACATATGATCAAGTGACCCCTCTGCTGGTTATGAATTTTAGAGGGATAAAAGCCTTGACATGAATATGTTCACTCATGTTCATTAGAGCACTAGTCACAATAACCCCCAAATGAATATGACCTGACTGTCCATTAACAGAAGAATGAATAAACCAACTATTGTACATACAGTGGATGAAATACTGTGAAACAGTAACAACAACAATAAATCTGAAGAAAAAAAACCACCAAGACCTTAAACATGGATGAACCTGAACAACATGATGCTGAGTGAAATGAATCAGTCACAAAAGGACAAATTTTGTGATACTACCATGGTAAAAAGTCCAGAAAAAAGACTTGTCACAATCTTCTTGGCATTCAATGGGATCTATTCAAGGTCATCGTGTGGCTCTCATGGATTTGTTTTGGTTTTCTTCAGCTTCAACATGATCTTGTAATTAGACAATTGATGGCCTGTTCTGCAGTCAGCTCCTGGACTTGTTATGACTGATAACATTGATCTTCCCTTCATCTCTTTCAACAGATTCCATTGACATAATTCCCGTGTATTCTATCTGGTGAAGTCCATGCGTATACTTGCTATTTAAGTTGTTAGGAAAAAAGAGAAGCATTTGCAATGACTGAGTCATTGGTCTTGCAAAATTGTATCATGGGGTCTCTCACCCTCGCTGCTGTTAGTCAATACTGACTCAGAACAACCACACAGGTCAGAGCAGAACTGCCCCTCGGGTTTCTCCTCTATGTCACTTATTCCCAGGGGGCAGCTGACAGTTGAGAACTGCCAACCTTGCAGTCTACAGCCCAACTCACAACCACAACACTGTGTTGTTTTATTTCACCACGGCCATCTTTTCCAACTACCAAGGCTTCCTTGATTCCAGCCTTTGCAGTCCAATCACCAGTAATTATCAATTCACCTTTCATCAACGTCAGAGGGCACCAGTAAGTACTCAAAGTCTGAATGGATAGGTAAAAAGCTAGCGAGGTGTCTACTGGATGTATGAATGGGTTGTTCTCTGCTCTGATCCTAGGGGCTGATTTCTCAACTTTTTCTTTTATTCTAATATCTTTGGGTCAACCTTTGAAAGAAAACCTCAAACAGATAATGTGTGGATTGATGAAGTATCTATTGCTTTAGCTTCTCCATTGAAGCTCTGAAAGAGAACTTCAAATCCATAGTCTGTCTGAGATTGAGTCTTGCTCTAATCACTTAAACCTCCTTCTTCATTACTGTGGGTCTTGAGCTTACCCACAACAATTTTCTTTTCAAACCTCTTTTCTCTATGGTTAAAACAATTCATCATGTAGCTCTCTCTCTCTCTCTCTCTCTCTCTCTCTCTCTCTCTCTCTTTCTCTCTCTCTCTCTGTAGTTATATGTATATGTAGCTATGGGGGTATCTAATCTTTGCCTATTAGAAACAGGTTATATAGATTAAAAAAATCCATATTCATATCAAGCCATGGCAATCTATACAAAGCAAAAACAGACTGCTTCTCTTGGATAGACTGTAACTATGCTCTCAAAAGTGGCTTAAGGAAAAAAGACAGTGCAGAAAAAGGTATTAAAGTCAAAAGGTAACTCGGTGGGTTTTTATCCCCGGGTTACTCAGAGCCATCGTCAGTGCACCCGTCTTTCTTTCAGGCAATTTCATCTCCCATTCCCGTCATCACTTGTGTGCCGGCGATAAGGGGAGAGGGCACTAAACCAACTGCCCCCAATGCTACTTCCTGCCTCCCGTTTCTTCTTGGTGACCGTTCCTTCAGGATTTGGAGATTTGAGTTCAAAAATAGACTTTAATTCACTGGGCATCAAACATCTAGCCTTAACTCTTCCCAGCAGCTGCCAGAGTCAGAGGGAATGAAATGCAGTGTCACAAGATTTCAGTCTAATCCCCTCAAAATGAACAGAGGGTGTCCTGTGCTGCTTGAACTGGCCCTAACCCTCCAAAGGCACAGAGATCACTGGACAGCACAGTGTGTGAGCTCGTCTTCCCCAGGACTCCTTCCTCCTATTTTATAGGCCTCCACATTTCTTACAAGAAAGAAGAGAAAAAAATGGGTGTCTTCTTTGAATTATTCATGCCACTTTCTGTTCTGTCAATTCCAGCACACATTTGAGATCATTAATATGTCATGACTTTTCTTCCAGCTTTCTCAGACTTTTAAAAAACCGGTGAAGTAACACGTACAAAAGGTATTATGACTCATTAGGAAGGGGCGTTGTCCTTTGATGTCAGCTCACTGTGGCAGACTTCTGCATGTGGTTCTAGGTGTGCTGAGTGTTCAGTGGGGCAGATGCAGAACATGGTACCCCTCCTGGGCGCCACTCTGCCAAACCCCGCTGGGCACACAGTGCCATTTGAAAGGAAGTCACTGCTGGTCTGGGCTTAGCGCAGGGTCACGAGAGAGGACATTCCACTCACTACCTACGCGGTCTTGCCAACGGAGAAAGAGAAACACCCAATTATTTGACTCCCCTGAGGAGGGCCTCTTCTCAGCTGAATGGTATGACCCTTCATTTCCCTGCTGGGGTGCATCTTGCATACCCCGCCCACTCCATGCTGGACCCTATGGCAGATCTGCACCAGAAAGTCCAGCCTGAAGATGTTTTCTCTTGTGATGAAGCACATCACCACGGCATCGAGAACAAAACAAAGCCATCCCCAGAGTCCATTTAGACTCAGCGTGTTCCTGACAGAACTGCTGTACAGATTGTCAAGGCAAGGCCAGCAGCTTGAAAGTACCACTTGCTCCAGGAGTGAAAGATGAGGCTCGCCGATCCTGTCAAGAGTTACCATCTCTGGGGCTGAGCCCCGGGTTGCGTAAGGGGTTGAATGCGGGACAGCTGCCCGCGGGCTTGGCGGTTCAAATCCAGCGGCGGCTCTCGGGAGCGGCAATGGATGGCTCCCACAACCACCAGAGGGCAGTGGGACCCACACACACAAAAAAGTTACCATCTCTGAAACCCACAGGGACACTTCTACCCTGTCCTATAGGGTTCTTATGAGTCCAAATGGACTCACCCGCAGAGAGTGTTTGCTTGTTTCCAACTTTTGTACTCTTATGGTGTCAGTCTGCCGTCTGTTTCCCCCCTGCAAAACTTTTACCTTCTGATGAACAGCAGAGTGTTTAATCGGTGCACTACCAGGACACCTACCACTAGCTCAAAAATCCTAAAATCAAAACCAAGGACGTGAGATAGCTGGAGATGATGCCTGGGAAAGATGACTTCACTACAGTTTTCAGAAATGCTATGATAACCTGCACCAGTAGTATTCCTGGCAGCATTTTCACAATCACCAAAATGTAGAGATGTCAAAGGGCTACAGACTTGTCTACCAATTGATGCATGGACAGGAAAAATGGAGTTTGACTCAGTCACGATGAGAAATAAAGCCTGAGTCATGGTGTGGTGGTCATGTACTTGATGTCAATTTCAAGATTGGAAATCTAGGGGTGGAGTCTAGCCTGTTAATCTGGAGCTACCCGAAGAGACCTCTGTGGGCATGACTTTCTCTGAGAATTCTGAGATGTCGCGAGATATTTCCCTCGTGGAGATGAGAGACCATCTCCCTAGTTGTTGGGAGATGCTCGACTGAAAAGACAAGATGGCAGTGTCTGAGGAACTGGAGGAGTCAGAGGAGAAGCTACACGGTCTTTCCCCGATGGAACCAGACCTCTGAAACCGGAGGAGCCACAGAGAGACCCCTGTCAGTGCTGAGATGCTTTGCTGCTTCTATTGTCCCTGGACACACAAGACTCTGCACCCACTGGCCTATGACTTTGTGAGTCAGAAGGGGACTTTATGGACTGGTGTTGGACATATGGGCTAACATTGGACTTGTGACCTTGGACTGGACTGGGTTGGGATGCTTTCTCAATGTTTCATTCCTCTTGTATATAAACCTTTCCCTTATATCCATATCGATGAATTTGTTTCTCTAGTTTACCCAGACTAACACACATGGGAAAACATGGTGAATCTTAAAAACATTATACAGAGTGAAATCCATCAGTCCCCAAAGGACAAAGACTGGATGATTCACTTCTGTGAAATAGAAATATGGAAACCCAAGATTACCAGGGATCAGAGGGAAGAGAAAAGGTAGCAACTGTGCTTCACAGGCCCCCAGTTTTATGTTAATGGTGGTGGGGTCATTTGTAATTAAATGATGAGTTTGGTTGCATACGCTGAAACATGTGATCAATGTAAATGAATCACATCTGTGGAAATGGCTACATTGGAATATGTCCCATTGGGCATGTTTTCATCACACAAAAGAAAGATCTTAGGCACAAATGTGAGCCTGATGAAACAAAATTTAGCTTCAAATTCTGCCAATGTGTGCTGAGGGCCAACTGTGTGCCAGGCTCCAGGAAGCTTTCACACAAAAAGAATTTCATTTAATCATTTCAGCAATAAACACATTATTCACATGTTGAGTTAGAGTGGGGTGTACTTAGGGGAGTCAACTATTGGGCCAGTGGGTACATGGACATTTTTCTGTTTTTAAGGTGCCCACATGATTTGATCAATGGATTCAAAACAGAGTGCAAGAAAGAGGAGATGAGGATGACCCTGAGGTTTTTGGTTCATGCAACTAGATGGCATTATTATTCTGTGTGATAGAGAAGACTAAGGATCACAGATCGGTGGTGAGGGGAAAGGGCTGGCCATTCACTTTACCTGGTAGACCCTCAAGTGGAGAGGGTGAGTAGCAAATTGGATGTATGAATTGTGTTTGAGTGAATGCCTGGGCTCAAGAGATCTATGTAGAGTAGTCAGTATACAGCGGTGTTCAAAGGGCCACTAGTTGCGATCCCCGTGGGCACTAGTGGGAGAGATGTAAGGGTCATCTCACGTGAGCTAGGCAGTCCAGCTTTCCAGGTCAGAGATTTGAGAAGGAATCCTTTATGTGGTTAGGCTCGGCATCTTGGAAGCAAGTGGAAACATGACTCTATTCCTTCCTTGTACTGACCTCACAAATCCCCAGACTTTCATATGCCCAAGAGTATCTGAATGCATGGTCTTTGCTTTGCAGTTTAAGGAATTCTACTTGATCGATTATTGTGGTTTGAGTGAAGGTTTGCAGAGATTAGCTGTGCATTCAACCGTTTATAAACCTTTTGCTACATAACCTTTGTTATAATTCCCTAAATGCAGCAGCAGTCTTCTTGTTTCCTCATAGAATTCCCATTTCCAGGCACCCTTCTCTCTTGACCCTTCCTGCCTGCGGTAACAGCTGCCTTTTCTGTCTCATCTGGTGGATTGTGTTGAGGACTAAGTTCCTCCCGAGGGTTCCTGCTCATGTGAGAGGCCTATTTGTGGTTTGCCTGCAAAGTGATTCCTGTGCTGGATTCAGTTCTGAGTGTGAAGGGTGTGGATAGGTGAGCCAGTCTCAGGGTCTCCTCCTGTCTTCTTCCCACCCGTCTTGCTGGCCTGTTTAAGGTTTAACATGTTGTTCTGCATTTCCTTCCCATCTTGCCTAGGACTTCAGCGCTTGGTAGTGGTAGCCAGAGGCCATCTAATTCTGATTTCAGGGTAGTAGAGGATGTATTTCCCACAGTCCGTTACTCCTGTGAACTAATAGTGTCCTGGGCTCTTTGGTTTTCTTCACTCTCCTTTCGACCCGGACAGACTAATTGTCATATCTTAGAAGGCTGCTTGCTGACTTTTAATATCCCAGCCACTTCTCACCATAGCAGGGAGGCACAGTCTTTGTGGGTTACGTCTTGCCAATTAACTTAGCTGTCTCCTGGGACCATTGTCCTAAGCTCCCACACTCATCGATTTATTCCCATAAGTGGTTTGACACCTTTGCTCCTGTTTGCTTTAATTTTTTATACCCTTTCCTCCCTTATTGGCTTGCAAACCAATAAGGAACCCATGCTCCTCAGCCTCAGATTCAGAAGTGAGTGATCCCATGAGACGGTCATGTGGACATCATAGACACACAGATGTGGACTGGAGAAAAAGCCCAGAATTTTCTTTCTTTTCTAAATTAGTCCATGAGTCTTAGGAGCTTTTCCGTTTTCAGATGCAAATTCCCGCAGCTCCCCTCCTAAAAGCAGGTCGGGTTCCCTTCCTCTCCACACCTACAGGTACCTCTGTTTGCCCTTTTGGGTTTCTTGACTCTGAGAAGAGGTGGGCTGGGCAGCCCTCTCGGAACACTTGCTCCCCCAGAGCATCAGCCCATGGGCCCCTGATGGTGTGAGGGCCCTGAAGATGCCCACGAGACCTTCAGAGCTTTGTAGCTATGAGGGTGGAGGGCTTCACTCGGACAGTGACATCCAGGTTCCAGGCATCCTGTGTTCCAGCTTCTATCTCCTGGAGAACAGACTCATCACCATAGCAACTGCAGCCACATAATGCACCGCTGCTGTCCCTCAAGTCCATTTAGTCACTTCTGACCCATTGATGGCATTTATTAATTTAAAATCAGATCTCAATTAGCTTGCCCTCAGGAGGGGAAGATCGACTTTCATCCCCACCGCTGCACTGAGGACTGGAACATTCAACGCCCCCAGCACTGCTTCCTGAAGAGTTCAATGACATTCGGGCAGCAGGAAACTTCTACCAATAAAATCCAAATCTAAACCGGTTGCCTTTTATTATCATTTAAATTATCCTCTCCACTTGACACGGATTTATCGGTCAATTTAGACGCTGTGACAGATTTGGTTGTAGTCGACGGGCGCGTGACGAACAGCCTGAACTACAAGCCTGTCAACGGAGCGTGATGTGCGTGTACATGATCACCATCTAATAATGTCAGCGGGCTAATTAGATAAAGACTAAAGTAAACGAACACAACAGCGACGGCTGTGCGCGCGTCCAGAGAGCCGGAAATGTGCTGTGGCCACGCACCTGAAGGAGGAGGTGTCTTCGGGGAGGTCGCTCGTCTGCCGCCTATGCCATTTAATAGCCATTTCTGTAGCTGAAGACAGTCACTCGCACTGCTTTTTTGGTGATTTCACACCCTCCCTCCCCACCTCGTGTCCGGAAATTTATTTGAGCCAGACTAATTGCTATCATGTTTCTACTCCTCTTAACGGATGTGTGCAACCTTATATGCGAGTTACTCCAGGGGAAACCCTGTGCTTTCTGATCGGTGACTTTGGTACACACAGGCCTTTGGCGATACGGGCAGGGGGAACGTCCCCCCATGCATATACATCTTGAGCATGGCGGTTGGTCATGTCACCCCAGAGGCCCCCCGATGTCATCTGCAGGGCGTAGGCACCCCATGAGAAGTTGTGCAGGGGAAGGAGACAGGCCTGGAGGCAGAAGAGCCGCTATGGGGCCTTGTCCCTGCCACTCTCTGGCACCTTGACAGGCCAGGTTGCCAGCTTCTCTGGGTCTCATTGGCCCTTTGGAGACAAAGGATTGGGAAGGAGACGGAGAGTGAGCAAATGAAAGCAGCGAAGATGTCACAACTAACAATTACGGAGACCTTACTAGGTGCCGGTGTTTTCTAAAGTGCTTCCCTTGCCTGATTTCCTTTTGTTCTCATGGAAACCGTAAGTGGCGGATGCACTGCAAACGTTTCCCACGCCCAGAACTTGAGCTCAGGGTTGAGGGATTTGCCTAAAGTCACACACCAGAGATACTTTGCAATTCATAAAATGGCACGCCCCGGCACAGTAGTTTCCTGTCATTATTGCTAATAAATCAGTCAGATGTCAACTTGCACATGCTCACACTTGGGCAGTACAGACTAAGCAGGTGAGACTCTAACTTGTTTTTTTGTTTTATTTATTTTTTTATTTGTGGACATCACTGCCCTCTGGTGGTCGTGGGAGCTACCCAGTGCTGCTCCTGAGAGCCGCAGCTGGATTTGAACCGCCAAACCTGTGGGCCGCAGTCCTGCACTCAACCACTTACACCACCGGGGCTCAGCCAAGACTCTTACTTGTCCAGGGACTCTGTAGTGCCCAGGAAGAGGCTGTAGGGGCAGAAAAAAGCGTGTGGGCTCAGGCGTCAGAGACAGCCTAATGCCAGTTCTCCACTACTTCATTAGCTATGGAATTTTGGAATGATAACTTTTATTTAATCCTATGGGTAAAATAGATATAATGATTCCTACTTTGCTGAGTTATTTGAGGATAGACTGAGATTGTGTATGTGAAGTACACAGAGATCATCTGGTAGATAGGGGGCATCCATTTAATGTAGGTTCCCCCACTCCTAGTCATTTGCTTAAAATATAAACCTCCTCACAACAGACGTGTCTCATGTCTTGTGAGTCAGGCGTACACAATGAAACACCATACCTATCCTGAAATAGCCAGGCCACCTGCATGCAGTCTTGGACCTTGGTTCTGTTCTTTCCTCTGTGTGAAATATTCCTTTTTCCCATCAGGAAAACTCCTGCTCATCCTTCAAGACCCGACTCACCAACTAAGACACTCACCCCAGTGTCTTGAAGTTTCTGTCTTTTGGGTTTGTGCCCCATCCCTGCCCTTAACTATGGTCCAATTTCCTGCTTCGGTTACCCCCCAAAGGACCAGGACACCTACGACTACTAACTCACTCCCTGTAAGTCTATTCCAACTTCCAGTGCCCTGCTGGCATAATGCTTACACATCAGGCAATTGACAATAGGTCAGCATTTTGGACTCACCAGCCCATTCCATGGGAGAAAGATGAGGCTCCTTGCTCTCATAAAAATGTACAGTCTCAGAAATCCAAAGGAGGCAGAGGCAGATTCACAAACTTCAACGACAAATAGAATGGAAAGAAAATGAATTCTTCCATGAACTTTTAAAGCCTCTCAGGCATTGGTCAGTTACTTAACAACATTTAGAATCCAAGTGAGACTGGTGCAACCAACCAGTGGACCAACCAAGCAAACCTATTGTTGCCTAGTTGAATGAATGTAACTCATAACTGCTCAGTAGGACAGAGTCTTAGGGTTTCTGAGGCTATGAATCTATGGAAGCTGATTGCCACATACATCTTTCTCTTTTGGAGCAGCTGGCAGTTTTGAACAACTGACCTTTTGTTTGGCAGCTGAAATGCTTAACCACTGTGCAGCCAGATCTCCTTGCTGACCCTCCCAAATGCACTGCCTTTGAGTTCATTCTGACTCATAGTGACCCCATAGGAAAGACTAGAACTGCCTCAGTGAGTTTATGAGACTTTAAATATTTATGGGAGTACAAGGCCTCTTCATTTTTCCTTGAGTGGCCGATGGTTTTGTACTACTGTATTTTTAGTTAGTAGCCCAACATATAATCCAGAAACCATCGATGCTTCTTAATAAGTGGTAGCTATTTTATAAACAGTTAATGTGCTCATTAAATTGTGAACATCTGGTTTGCAGGAGGCTATGAATGACAGTGGAAGTCCCCAAATCCATTTAAAGGTTCTACACATGGATTAAGCCTCCAGCGAATCCTCTCCAGACATAGTGGTGGGATAATGAACAGTCCTGTTATCAGATAGAGAGAATTGAAAATGAATTATGGTTAGGCCAAAATGTAATACCATTTGATCTCCCTTTTGACCCATTTTAAAGCTGTTTCAGTTTTTAAAAAGTGAAGGGGAAATACATGTGGATTAAGGCCCTCCCACATCCCATCTGATCATGGATTTAGGGGTGGGAATAGACTTGATAGCATGCAGAGCGCATTGGAACGTGGACTGTGGTAGATCCAGTTAGGTTAAAATTTAGCACTCTATCATTTGACTGCTTTTATGATCCATTTGAATTTTTTCTAGCTTTTATTATTTTCTGCTTTCTTTTTGACTGAAGTTTGTCTATGTGTACTTGGTTATTTCTGTTAGTTTTTTAAACATGTTTTTGTGTGTATGAAATCCAGGATAGGGAAATCTATAGAGACCGTAACAGGATGCCAGGTTCCTTTCAGGTGCGACAGGAGAAGTTGTGGAGAAATGGAGAGCCAATAACAATGAACACAAGAATGAAGACAATGTTCCACAACTGATTGTGGTGATGATTGTACAACTCTTCTTGATGGAATTGAACTATGGAGTTGCATCGTATGTGAGATATATGCCAATCAGGCTGTTGACAGCAACAAAACAGTGTGTGTGTTCAAATGTTGAGTGAAGTTTGGAGGCTCAAGCCATCCAGAAGTATTTTGTAAGAAAATCCGGGTCCCTGTCCCCACTCTGCCCCCCCCCCCAAATCAGCCATTCAAAACCTTACAGAGCACAGTTTTACTCTGACCCATGGGTTCCCAAGAACAGTAAATAATTCAATGACAACTGATAGTATGGATCATCACTATTATTTTCACTGCTGCGAATTTCAAAGTCCCCTACTACAAGATGCCATCTACTTACATGCTGTTATCTAAACCAGTTACAGACCTCCATGGGACACTTAGAGATACCCACTATATGATACACAGAAGTTAGTTTACACCGCCATGTAGTCATCCACACAATTGACCATTGCTCTCAAGAGGATTTGTACTCATGGGAAACCCAGGTGTGCAGAGAGAGTAGCACTGTTCCATGGGGCTTTCGAGGCTGTGACATTAGAAATAGATCATCAAACCTACTTTTCTAGAAACTTTGTTTGGCATGCATGCACCTCCAAACTTTCAGCCAGTAGTAGAGCTCTGTCCTTAGCATCTGTCCCACTACTATTGAGTGCCTTGACTCATAGAACCCCTACATAAGGTTTCTGAAACTGTACCTCTTCACAGAAACAGAGTGCCTCTTCTTTCTCCAATAGAGCACATAGTGTGTTTCAACTGTTGACCTTGCAGTTAGCCAACCAACACTTACTTGGCAGTGCCATCAGGGCTCTGGTAGCATTTATAAACACTTACTATGTGTTGGATATCCCTTGTATGATTTTTTTGATAAAGCCTATGAAGGAGATTGTCCCCACCTGAGAGAAGAAGCTAAGGCTTAGAGAATTCAATGTTCCAATGCACATAAGTTGCAGAATTAGGACTCAAACCGAGAACTCATCTTCTCACTCCTCTAAGGGCACCTCCCTGGACAAACAGTATAGAGATGGAGTAGCACAGTGGGGAGAAGGCACTGAGGTGATATAAAAGGCTAATGAGGCATCTGTGTCCACCATCTAAGGTTGGCACTGCTTCCCATCAACTGGTTGGTAACAAGTCTATGTGTCTATTTGAATGTGTGTAGGCTACTTTTGCATGATTTTTGACATATTTTATTACTTCCGACCAGGTTGTAAAATAGCTTCTTTATCAAGGAGATAGTAATTGAGAACAAGATGTCCTCTTGACTTCATTGAATGTGGATCCTTATTTCCTCCTTCCTCGGTGGATCTCACATACAAACATTCCTCACACTTGCTTCTTTCTCCCATCCCTCGTCATGTGGACATACAGCTTCAGATTTTGCACACAAATGTATACATGCATAAGCTAGCAAATGCACTTAGAGTAGTCAGTAGGTAGACAGGACCTGTTGTTCCTTGAACTGATTCTAATTCACGGTGACTTCATGAGTGCCAGGCTAGGACTCCACTCCATAGTGTTTGCAGTGGCCCAATTTCAGCAGATCCCCAGTTCTTTCTTCTGTGATACCTCCTGGTTGTCTCGAGTCTTCAACGTGTTAAGCAGTCAAGCATGTCAATCATTTGCACCATCCAGGCCCTCCTAAAGCTAAACCGCCCCCCCCCCCAAAAAAACAACCCACACTCACTGACATCAAATCCATGCTGTCTTATAGTGCCCCTACAGGACAGAGCAGAACTGTGCAAGTGGGTGTCCAGCACTGTTGCTGTTTATGGGCTTGGAAACCTTCTTCTTCCTCCTGTGGAGTGACAGCTGGTTTTGAACTGTTGACCTTGCATTTCACAGCCTAACATAAAACCCTACACCATCAGCATTCCTTTAAGGATTCCTAAGTAGGTGGTTAAAACACATTTTGCCCTCAAGTCAGTTCTGACTCATAGAAACTTTCCATAGGGTCTCCATGGGTATTGACATATATGGGCTTGAACCAACAGCGTCATAGTTAGCAGCCCAGTTCAGAACTACCAAAGCTCATTAAGTAGAGGGTTCTAAATGCCAACAAGTTGATGCCGACTCATAGCTACTCTGTAAGACAGGGTAAAATTGCCCCTGTGAATTACTGAGACTATTTATGGGAGTAGAAAGTCCCCTCTTTCTCCTGTGTGATGGCTGGGGGTTTCGAATCATTGACCTTGTGGACTGCTTCCCAACTTGTAACCGCTGTGCTACCAGGGTTCCTTAGGTAGATGGAAAGATGGCTGATAATAGGAGTAGGGAGTCAGAGTTAGTTACGGACAGCCAAACACCAGCATTGAAAGAGACCTTAGAGATACCCTAGGTCAGTCACTTCATTTTACAGATGAAGAAACTAAGGTCCAAGGTGGTTGAGCAAATTCAATGGGTCCTTAGTGTTATTGGCAAATACAAGTTGAATGCTGAGCCCCAGAGAAAAGGAACAGGAAGGGAGCAAGAGAGAGCATGTGCGAGGCTGCAGGGAGGTAAGAGAAGGAGCCAGAGAATGAACAATAGACTTAGGGATATGGTTTCTTTTTTGTGTGTGACATCACTGCCCTGGTGGGAGTAGGAAGCCTAGCCTTGCTCCTGGAGAGCTGCTGCTGGATTTGAACCGCCAACCCTGTGGGTCGCAGTCCTACACACAACCACTGCACCACCCAGGGCTCAGCTTGGGGATATGTTTTTTAATGTTAAAATTCCCTAACTTAGAAGGTATCTCAGCAGCTGGAGTGGGGAGTTTTTCTGACATCTTGATGTGATTTGCATATGAATGTCCTCCTAATTATTGATGTTAGCGGTGGAAAGAACAACATTCTACAATTTAAGGAAGAAAAAACCGGAAATAGTGACTGGCATCTCTATTAAAATCATTTCCCAAGACAATACACTTTAAGATAGCATATTTTATAGGTCTATAGCCAAATCTGAGATTAGCCTTTTACTTGTATCATTTGTATAGAGGTCAGACTTAATTATCACAGGAAATTAAGCCTACCCAGTTCATCCTACAGAGCATCTCACCCTTGTTTAATACCATTACTTCTTGTGGCTACCTCCATCTTGCCATACAGGTAGGTGTCAGTTCAGATGTCATTGTCTCTGACAGGTTTTGCTGACAGTTGCCACAGCCCACACATTTCCACACCCTCTCAGTAACCTTGAGGACACTGATCACAGGCTATAATTGTTCCTATTTTTCCCCCATTCGAAAGGACCTCTACTGGACCTGGGGCTATCTTGTCTTACTGTTGCTGTGTCCAGAGGAAAGAGGCATAGAACCAGGCCAACTTCTCTCTCAGAGATCACCCATTGTTTCCCTTGATATTGTTGTTGACTGCCATGAGTCTGCTCCGACTCATGGCAGTGTCCTGTTCATGATCCTTTTAGATTTGGGTCCATTGTTGCCAAACCATGCCAGAAGGGTGTCTTTGACTTCCCCTACCAAATACTGTGAAATTGTTGGGCAATCGGTCTTTCCTGGTGATGAGTCCAAAGTCTTGCCATCCTTGCTTCTAAGGAACATTCTGTTGTGTATTTTTTTCTAAGACTGATTGGCGTATTCTTCTGGAAGTGTACAATATAACCAAGGTTCTTCAGCAACACTACAGGCCAAATGTGTCAACATTTTGCCTTGTCATTACACAACTTTTCCTTATATATGAGGTGATTGAAACAGACGAGTGGTTTAGGTCCAATCCAAGTCAGAAAATTGGGAGTGAATCTCTGTCAAGATTATGTACTTCTTAACAAGGGCCATAATTATTTTAAATGTATTAAGTATCACCAATAGCTACCTTGAAAGAGAATAACGAAGGCAAACATATGCTTTTTCTCCCTCTGATAAGATTCAATAGACATCTTAATATTCAGAGAAATTGTAATGAAGAAGATAGTCTGAATACCAAATAAACTGCTTATAGAAAGTAAAAACAGGCCCAAAATACAAATAAGTAGTAAAAGTACATTTTGCCTAGTCTCTTAAATTGTAGCATGCATAATTTTGCTACTTCTATGTCAATATTTTATAGCATTTAATAATAAAATGCTTCAGGCTTTCAAACTTACTTTACAGTAGAGTTTGTGGTGAAATTAAAGATTGCTTACTAAAGAGTAGTAGAAGAGGACATGAAACATTGTGTCTAACGCTTTCATAATTATACAAATTGCCTTTTATCTTTCCAGCTGCTCTTTGCAGAGGCACTGATGGGAATTGTTAAACCTTTAATGCACTTGTAAAAACAAAAGTTGATTTTAATGTGGTTGAGTTAATAACCAGACAACTCAGTTGCTAGAGATACCACCCAACCAACGACTGTTGAATTGATTCTGACTCACAGGGACCACAGGAGACAGAGGAGAGATGCCCTCTAGGGTTTCCTAGGCTGCCACCTTTATGGAAGCCGCCTGCTGTATCTTCCTCCCACTGAGTAACTGATGAGTTCAAACTGTCAATTTTGGGTCCGTAGCTGAAGGCTGTCGCCTGTGTGCTACCCTAGCTCCTCAGCTCCTCATGGGAACAAAGCTGCTAAGCTTGTTGTGCTCTTGGAAAGCGGCTGAGGGCTGAGGTCTTGGCCACAGGAGGGCTCCTGGGCATTACGCTGTCTGGCTCTTCACCTCCTATGCTCAAGATTCTAGAGCCACCTGATACACTTTATTCTAAACTTACTCCCTACTGCTTCTTTTAAAAAGTTTTGGTCATTCAAACTGCAACAATATCACTTTCGGGGGACACTAGTTTAAATAAAAAAGAAATCCTCATTTTTATATGAAATATTAAATGAATACTATTTAATTTAATATTAAATAACTAATCTAATATTAAAATTCTTACTCCCCTCCATTGACATTTAAGTTATAAATTGCATATTTTCCCCCTTTCTTATGTAAACAAACACATGAAATATGAGCATTTTAAAAGTACAGTAAAGAATCACAGCTATGTGATCTTGAAGATATGTTATTTGTTTTTTTTAGACAACTTTACATGCATTATACTAACATAACTGTCATAAATATTAGGCTGCTTTTATAGATTAGAAAGCTGAGGCAAGAGAGGTTAACTGATTTGTCAAAGGTCACCCAGCTGATTAGAGGTGGCTTTAAATCACTAAGCTTGACTTTTTGTTTGTTTGTTTTATTTGCTTGGTATACGAATTTGAGGTGGTCTTAGTGGTGTCATGGTTATGCATTGGGTTGTGATGGTCATCGTCAGCAGTTCAAAACCACCACAGCTCCGGGGAGAAAGACTGGGCTTTCTACTCCCTTAAACAGTCCACGTCTGGGGAACCCCAGGGGGCGCTGTGAGTCCGCACTGACTGGAAGGCAGTGAGGAGATGGAATGTTTCCTCAAACTTCACACACTCTCAAGGCTCCCAGGATGATGCAGAACCAAGGAGGATTTTAATCTCCTGAGCGTGATGCTGATGCCGGGCAGCTGAGGATGAAAGATCCTTGGCCTCTTTCCAGAGGGGTGTGGGTAAAGCTGGGGTACTCTCAAATGCTGCCCTGCCTTCCACCATGTGGAGACATCACACTTTATGAAGCTATTTCCTGTGATAAACATGCAGGTGCTTTTTAGGTCATTTTGCTACTACAAACAGTAATGCAATAAACATGCTTGTATTAAAAATCCCGGTGTATTAGCACTTTCATTTTCCTCAGAGTATGCACATTTTAAATCCTCATCAATGCTGCCAGCTTACCTTCCTCAACTGTGGGGGAGATTTATAGTTAAACCGGGGGAGCATCATGCTACTGTTCCCCACACCCTCTCTACCCACCGGATGGTATCAGAATTTTTATTTTTTATCATCTTGCCAGTATCGTTGCTAAGAATTCTTCTCACTACCTAATGCCTGTAATACAGTAAATTTGTGAGTGTGTGAATGCAATGTTTTCATCCATAGTTACAATATTGTATCCAGTTCCTGAGGAAACATCTGTGAGTTGGTCATACGGAAGGAAATAAGCACAAGTAAAATAATTGTACAAAGTTATGATGGGTGATTTGGAATTTCTTCCCTTTTGCAGGATTTCAAGTTTAGGCTTTTTATGTTCCTTGCTAATTATTATTAGCTATCCCATTCCTTTTTTTAGCTCGAAGGAGGTCCAGGAAGGGACAGACTGCCATCTGTCCTGAGGAGTTTACACCAGATGATCTTGGAAAGTCCCTTCTACCTCACTGCTTCTTTGAATTAAAAGAAACAAATCAAGCTATAAACTACAGGACGTTTGCTGGTGATTTTATATGACATCTACATGGCTGTATAAGAAATTGTAGCCATGCTATTTAAAAAGAATTCACAAGTGCAGTGTCACGGGAAGTGAAAAATCTCTGGAAAGATGGGCAACCAGATGACCTGGAAGTTATCTATTTAGGATCGTTTGACCTGAAAGTGATCTATTCAGAGTTGTTTTAGCAGCACAGGAAATCTGGACCCACACCAAATGGGTCTGACTATGTTGACCCCAACCCGCTTCCTGCAAAACCCAAGCCTACTGCTTTCACGTCCATTTCTACTCATGGTGGTTCTGGGTCTCCAAGTCTGTCTGTTTGGCTTGGAGAAGACAGCCTCACCTGTCTCCCGAGGAGTGGTTACTGACTTCACAGTTCACGCCCCAACCTCTAATCCACAGCACCACTAGTTTTCTCCTGTGGATTCCAAAGACCATTTAAACAAAAAATGTCTCACTCTGAACATGAAAGCACTGCTATGTTTCCATTGAGTTAACAATTCTTAAAATGGACTTCATTAAGGCGTTGAGAATTTTTGGCAAGATGTAGACATAACTATTTTGTTCCTTTTTTATTTATACTTTACTGAACTTATTTGTATTGGGATCAATTCTTTCCCCATTTAAGCTTTGTCACAAAAGCTTGATCCAGCAGTCAGTCTTCTGTGTACATAGAATTTCACTGATTATGTCTTCTCTCTTTTATTTCTTCATTTTTTGGACGGTCGTGATTGTTATAAAGTTCACTTCTGAGCCCACTTTTGCAGATTTAAGCTTTGAAATGAAGTTAGTAATTTTTTTTATTGGATATCGATTTCACAATGTCAGTTTTCATCATTGTCCATTGTTGATTTTACAACCCTCCACGTTCATTGTTTAACCTATCACTCTTCCACTTCAAAGAAGTCAGGAAGGCAGAGATTGGGGTGGGGGCGAATGGTGTTAGGTAGGGTTTCTTTTTAGGCCCAAGGGACAAGAAGTCCAAAGTAACAGTAGTTTAAGTGTGATGGAAGGGTTTATTTAAATTGTTTTTTTCTCCCCCTCTCTGTCACACCTAAGAAATCCAGAGGAAGTCACTGAGAAGCCTGGGACTTATTGAGGACTGGGACTCTGGGAGGAGAGACTACTGCTAGATACACAATCTTGCAACACTGATGGTCTACCAGTAGATGCATAGATGGACACATAGGTTGAATGGGTATGAGAGGGAGAGGGGGGTGGCTACCCGTAAATACATATCAGTTTGACAGATGACATTTGTAAATGACTTTGCTGCCAATATGTGGTGGAGAGACTATCAGGGATAAAGCTATGAAAGCACTTAGACATATCCAAATACCTGGGGGGAATGTGTTGCTGGGTCTGAGCGCTCAGGATCATAGTCTTTGAAGAGCTTCATGGTCAATTGGCAAGCCAGCATTCACAAAGACAATACTCTACATCCCACATTGGTGAGGAATAACTGGGGTATTAAAGCTATCTATGCATTTATATTATTTGTCTTCTTCTTTACCCAAGTGAATGCCAGCCCTCTCAAGCGCAAACCAGACTCACTGCCATGGAATTAATGCCAATTCATGGTGATGCAATAGGACAGAGGAGAATTGTGACTCTTCAGGAGGGAAAAGCCTCGTCTTTCTCCCCTGGAATGACTAGTGGATTCAAACTGCTGACCTTTTGGTTAGTGCCCCAACTTGTAACCCATTGGTGATTTATCCTCTTTTCCTCTTCCACCCTTGGTAACCATCAAAGACTGTTTCTGTTAGTGTGAAACATTTCTTAACACTCGGTAATAGTGATTTCAAACATTTGTCCTTGTATGATCAAATTAATTCGCTCAATATGACGTCCTACAGGTTTATCCATGAGCCTAGATGGGGTTATTAGATGTTTCACTGATTGAGAATTATTCTTTGATGCTCCCTTGTACACCATTTCTTTATCTATTATACCACTGATGGGCATTTAGGCTGCCTTCAACTTTAATGGGAGATTATAGTCCTTACTTTAAAAATTAGAAAAGTGTGGCCAAGGGATATAACACACTAACTTCCCACAGCAAGTCAAGTGGCAGACAGGTCTCTAACAAAGGCCTTCCTGGCCCCTAAGTCCTGCTTTCAACCACTATGCTCTTTCCTGCCCAGTAGGTCAGGCAGAAGGGCAGCACTGCTGATGTCTAGTGAGCAGCCTTCCTCACAGTGCCAGACCAAGGACACTTTCCGTCCACTTTCCCCAGAAAGGAAGTTGGGACTGGGAGTGGAGACAAGTGCTCCGGGGATCATCCAAGGACGGAAGTTTTCCATTTCCCTTTTTGTTCCTCCTCAGAGCCAACATGGCAGCCACATTTTAAGAACCTGGGCCATGGGGTGGCTTTGTGGGGTCCTGTATTCAGTGGCATTTACTGACAGAAGCTTTTCGCTTCTTACCTGCCTCCATAGTTTACCTTTGGCCAGATATCTGTGGATAAATCTGCTTCCCCCATAACCCAGAAGGAAAGAAGGCTTATTGGTGGGGGAGCTACTTGAAGACAAATACTGTACTTAGATATGTCTGAATCTTTCCTATTCCCCAAATTAATAAAGTTGGAAGAGATACTGATTAGGTTTCAGCGGTTTTCTATTTTTGTTTCTGTCAGCAGCTGCGTGCAATTGAGCTTTCAGACAGGACGTAGGAAAATGAGCTGGGCTGAACAATCGCATTATCTCGGACCAGGCCACCCGGTAAAAGTAGTAAAAAGCATCAGAACATTAGCTGTAATAGCTTTCCAGGGCAAAGGACAATGACTATGAAGTCCTCGTTAACATAACAAAGGAAGTTCTATTCTCAAATGGATTACATTCACAAGTATAAAGGGTTAGGATTTATAGTATGTATTCCAGAGGTACACAATTCAATCCATAACAAAGCTCTAGGGGTATTAAAACTCCAAACTTACTACCTTCGCATTGTTCCTTTCATAGTGATTCTTGAGGACCCAGTAAAACTGCCCCTGTGGGTTTCTGAGCTTGAAGCTGTTTGAGGGAGTGGTGAGCCTTGTCTTTCTCCTGTGGAGTGACTGGGGGTCTCCAGTTGCTGATCTTGATGTTACCAGCCCAAATCATTACACAGGACACCACCAAGGGTCCTCTGGAAGTATGGCATTGGGGAAAAATGAGTGGACACTGTCATTCCGGTGAGGTTATTAAGCCACACCTGGAATGGTATGGTGAATTTCAGATGTTCTTTTTAAGATGGACATTGACACCCTGGAAATCATCTTAGATCGAAAGGGGAAAAGTAAAGAGGGGTGCTCAAAATCAACTCATTTATCGATACATGGGTTCTGGGATGTATGACAGTAATCATTCTCTTTGTAAATGAATCTGTTGACACTCCATCTCATGGGGTTGGCTGATACAAGTCTACCATAAAGAGTTAGAGTCCCTCTCGATGCACTTACGGAATCTGGTTTTAGAAATTGCAGAGCGGGGTCCAAGACTCAGGATTATGCTAGATTCACTGGGCCAACAAATCTACATCATGAGAGTTCTTTGGAAATAGCCAACCTTCCTTGGGAAGCATCCCTCTGTCTTCCGGAAATACAAACAATGACTTTCTTAAGAGTACCAATTACAGGTAATGTTAGATAGTAATTCGTTAAATCTTGACTCACAATCATGTTCTGGAATGGCTTGGATTTGATATTTTTCCTTTTTGACATTATTGACAACATCCAAAAAATAGCAAAATGTTTACCAACAAACCAGCAATCGCCCCTCACCACTCCAAACCAACTACTGCTCAGTTTCCTGTTCAGTGTCTACCTACTTCTGCCTATCTCCACTGACCCAGCAGGATTGACCCTTCCTCGGCTCTCTTCCTGCACAAGATTTCCTGTACAAAATGTTTCATCTACTTTTCTAGTCTTTCCATTCATTCTCCACTTCAAGTCTCACATTCTCTCCTGCTCTGTTTCTCGGTCCTGGTACTAGTAATGTCTCCCACCTACGAAGTGCCCAAGGCTTTCAGATGTCTAGGAAATGGTCCAAGAGGCCAGGCTTCCCATCACTTCTATTGATTCTGCAATATACCAGGCATTAGAAAACAGTGCTCTGTCTCTTTGTCCAACCCAATATTTTATATCCTCATATTATGTCTGGATTTGGTTTCCCATCTGAACCTTAGCACTTCGAAACTTCAGCTGGTATGGAATTGGGGATCAGGTAGTGCTTTCTACAGAGGCCAGCACATGCTAACTCTATACCCAATGCTTGTGAAAAAGTATTTTGGAGAAGTTGAACAGTGTCTTAGATGGTGTAGGTGAAGACTCAATACATCAGTAGCTTTGACATATGAGTAAGGAGGTATCCTTGCTATGAGGCCTACCTGAAGGAGGTGTTGATAAAAGCCTCAGCACTATATAGCATCATAGTTCTTGGTACAGGGCAACCCACGTATTACTATTATCACTCTGTAGCCAGATTACAACCTTGATATTAAATGGGTTCGATGGTTGACAGGTATTGACATGGGTGAAGAGAAAAGTTGGGAGGCAGAACAGATTAGGGGCATGGGATTGATGAGGACTTGGAACTGTGAATGCAGAGCTAATGGTTTTCAAATTTAAATAACCCTCCCCCACCTGATTCACAATACAGATTCATCAAAACATCAATAAATGAAGTTTGGTTAGCTCTTTACTGTATATAAAGGGCTGCTGATCCTGTATTCTTCCCAGTGACCCAGCAAGGTGATTTTTCTTGAGCCTTGTCATTTCAGACATGGGAAGAGAGAAGCCTCACAAAGTTACAAATCCTTGATCACAGGCCAGTAAAAGGCAGAGGGAGCATTCAAAACCGGCTCTCCTGACTCCAAATCTTCTCCCCCACATCCTTCCTCGGCTGCGCTGCATACACAATGAGCCTGCAAAGATGAACAGTGTTTGGAAACCCAGCGTAAGGTGAGCTCATGAGTGATAAAAATCATTTAATGTAAAATCATAAAAAACCTCAGCAGTTTCCCATTTTCTTCTCTGCTCGATGTAGACGTTCTTTGTGCCACAATAGAATGTAAATATTTTCTTTTCTTGGAGTCAGACATTTGTTTTTCTCCCCAGGTAGACGAGCCACGGTGGAGAGTGGGCCTTTGAGTATTCCCAGGGTGTTGTCAATGGCCCACGTGCCGCCCATTTGGATGAATTACACTCATTTAGGAACCAAGGTAAATGTCAGGCACTCGTTCCATAATCGATGCTTGCAATTTTTCTGAATTTCCTGTGAAACACTGCCCTATTTGAGTGTCATTTTTGAGATAGGTTGTGGGATGTGGTTGCCATTTCAAATGAAGATTTGGAAATACAAGGTCCAAGCCCTATTCACAACCAGACACAGAAAGCCATTGAAACTCATCTCCATGAAACTGATGGGAAAATTCAAGAACATACCTGTATAAACTCTTAAAGGAGAACTAGACAGGAAAGCCATTTACAGAGTTCAGCTCTATGTAAATGTCGGGTCATGTTATCATTATTAAAATTCACATAGAGGTAAATCCTCAAAATATATTTTTGCAGCAGCAGCAGCAGCAGCAGCAAAAAAAAAAAGATAATGCAGATTAGTCATTCATGAGAATATAAATCCAAATCAATAATAATAAGCTCTAGAAGCAGAGTTTAAACTTTTGGTCAAAATTCCAAATTGGAGGGATGGAGTAGATACAGACTCTAAACCAAAATAGGGTATTCATTTCCAACATGTTCGCTGAGGAAAAAATGGGTGCATAAGCAATTGTGGTGAATAAAGCTGATGGTGCCTGGCTATGAGAAGAGATAGCATCTGGAGTCTTAAAGGCTTGAAGTTAAACAAGTGGCCATCTAGCTCAGAAGCAACAAGCCCACATGAAAGCACACCAACCTGTGTGATGTCAATGGAATGTCAATGGGAATAGACATCAGAAGTTCAAAAACAAGTAACCAAACCGATGTGAAGGAACATAGGCAAGATGGCGATGCAAAGGCCACCTGTAAACTAATGGGACAGTTCTTCACTGATGGGCCGTATGGAAGGTATGATATCTCAGGATGCAGTATAGCACTGATGAAACATATAACTATGCTTTAGTTCTTTAAAATGTTCTCCTTCCACTCTCATGGCCTTAGTTTTACCTCACTAATCTTGCTAGACCTGAATGTGTCCATTGGTACAATCAAGATCTTTTGATGCATGGAAATCAAGTTAGCTAAACCCCTAGAAAGCAGTAAGGGGAGTAATGACTCCCTGAGGATATGGAAAAAGAGTGGGGGGGGGTTGGGGAAAGGGGGATGGAGGAACTGAGAGCAATGATGGCTGTACAAACCCACTTGAAGGGGAAAACATCAGAATTCTAGGTGATTGAATACCTGGGATGGTGGAAGCTATGGCAAAAAAGAAAAAGAAACAACAACAATAACAATATATAACATATTGAGAGTTCAGGAGGGGTAGTACGGTAAGGGAGGAAGGGCATAAAGGGGAGTTGATATTAAGGAGCTCAAGAAGAAAAGAAAATACATTGAAAAGATGATGGCAGCAATTTTACAAATACGCTTGATCTAATGGAACTATGGATTGTAACAATATTTGTAAGAGCTTCTAATAGGATATTTTAAAAACAGGAAATTTCATTTTATTACTTGACACAAATTCAACAACATTTATGGCATGACTATTCTGCTCTAGGCCTTGTCTAGGTATTTTTACCTGGACATTTGTTTTTACCTACATTTTACCTACATTTGTTTGCTTAATACATCCTCCCCCCCTCAAATTCTTTAAGACTGGTGTTATTTTTCCCATTTTAACTATGAAACAGTTAGAGCTCCTATTACAGGTATGTCTTTCAAGTATATAGGTAAAGTAAGTGACAATCACTGGGATTCTATAGCAGGTCATCTGATTGTAAGGTTAAAGACCTGTCCACTGTGACAGGCCATTTTCCAAACAGGTGATACACATTTCATCACTGCCTTTGTACAGTTGGCAAGAATGGACCACAAATGGAAGCCACCAACAGCAGGAATCAAGGGCATCCAAGGACCAAGCTCAGAGGGGTCAGGAAAGGAGAAATGGAGACAGGAAGCAGGAAGGGAGTGGTACAAGTGATGGTGCAGGGTGGGGACCACAATGGAGGAGATGCAATTGCTGAATGTCAAACTGATGAGCTGTTCTGTACATCTTCATCCACTTCACAAGAAGAATCAAACTAAAAGGGTTCATTGAGGAGGCAACATCTGACCTTCTCTAGCTTCGTGGGGGGAAAGGGCGGGGAGACTAACAAGCCCAATAGCCCAAGGGTGAGTCCTATGAAGCAGAAGTTAGACATGCATCCACCTTCCAATATTTCTCCTTTGCTAGTGTGGCAGTCATGTGCTTGTGTTAATTTTATGATTGAAATGTAGGGGTGGAGTCTAGCCTGTTAATCTGGAGATAGCCATTGAGCAGCCAATGAGGCCTCTATGTGGGCAAGGCTTTCTCCTGAGACTTCTGGGAAATCTCGTGATGTTTCCCTCATGAAGATGAGAAACTATCTTCCCCAGTTGTTGGGAGTTAGAGAGACGATTAATCACAGACAAGACAAGCTGGCAGCGTTCAAGAAGCTGGAGGAGCCGGTGGAGAGACCACACAGCTTTGCCCTGATGGAGCCACACCTCTGAAGCTGGGGCGGCCAGATGGAGACCTCTGCCAGTGATGAGTTGCTTCTGCAGTGGAGGCGAGGTGCCCTGCCAGCACCCGGATTCTGCACCCACTGACCTGTGACTTCGTGAGTTGGAAGAAGACTTTATAGACTGATTTCAGACTTATGACTTTGGAATGGACTGGGCTGGGATGCTTTCTCCATGTCCCATTCCTTTTGTATATAAACCTTTTCCTTATATGCATATGCGTGTCTTTGAAATTTGTTCCTCTAGTCTACCCGGACTAACACAGCTAGGTATTCATAGTTCATTGGAAATGGGCACACAGCACTCACAGACCAATGTCTTGATTAAAGGGGTTATCAGGGAAGTAACAGGTTTCAATTCAAGAATGGCTGTGGTCAGACATGACTCCAACACAGGACAGGCTCTTCTTCTAGCAGTCTCTCTCTCCATCCCTTTGTCCCCTTGACCTTTCAGCCCTTTGCCCTTTGCCCTGCTTTAAAATATGTTATAAAGCTCTCTCAGCTCTGAAGATAAGGAAGTGTCCAGAGACAGTCCACTCCAACAGGGAGTTTTGGCCCCTAAATCTCAGCTCTGGCCTCATGAATGAACGACCTTATTCTCTACCAGGTGCGTGAGACACCCCACTTCACCAGAAAGCCTCTTCCCGGAAGGGCTCAGCTTCTCCTCTCTGGAGTCCAGAAAGTCACTGCTCCCTCAGTCTGGTCTCTTGGATCTGCTGTCTCTGCTGCTGCTTCTCTCCATCTCTGGTGTCACAGCTCCCTGTCCTTGGACCAAAAAGTTTCCAGTGTAGAGCTCTTGAGTCCAAATGCCTCCCGCCACACCTAGTTCTTCTTTCATGACGATTGTGAGATCTCTCCTGTCTGTCTCTGGCATGGTTCCGTTGAGGCTGAGTGGGGTACAAAACGGACCAGTCTCTAAGCTCATACACCTTATTTGCATGGCCTTCCCTCTACCAGGTTCCATGCACCTTATTGACATTATTTGTAAGGTACCCAATCTCTGGAGTGGATCACATACTACTCCCTTTTAAATGGTCCTACTTCATCATTTGGTCAGATTTGCAGAGACTTAGCCAGTAGGGCCATATTTGATTTGCTGCACTGCCAACGGGTTAACATTATCTGTAATTCTACTCAGAGGGAACTAAAGTGAGGGACGGTGACCTTTACAGAGCATTGATGAGTTCATCAAAGGCTGGGAGAACTGGGTCTTCCTCATCATTCAGCAGGTGATGAAAACCGCACAGGAGGAAGACCATGAGCTTCAGGGAAATAGCCTCTGTGCATTTCAGATGGTAAAATTGTGCACAAGGTGCTTCAAAATGTTCCTGGGGAAAGTTCATTATCTTTTCAATTCATTTACCCCATGAACTTTTTGAAACTTCTGTTCCCTACCTACCCACCCCCACACTGTACCATCTCTCGGTCTGATATTTTTAAGCATCCTCCTTTCTTGTTTTGGGGTGAAAGACAGAATGTTGAAGCTAGGTTTCTTATCATAAATTAGAGTGTCATGGAAGACTCAGTTGACTATCTCTGCTTTTCTTTCATGTCTGCACACATTGCCACACGGGACCTAATCTGGCCATATACGGATGGAAAGGGCAATGTTCCCTGCTTCCCTCTCAGGAATAAAGATAAGACTTAATCCCAAAGATAGAGACTAGAGGATTACTCAAGCCACCAAATGGAGAAGATTAGACTTGACCCCCCCAGACACAGAGACCTGCATTGTGGAGTTGACCCTGAGAAAGGATTTGCAGCTCTGCCATGAACAGCCATTGGTAGAATCAGGATTGATACACCTCAGTTTTGTTTAGTTGTACTTCAGAATTCAGATCACTTTAGATCCTGGGAGTCGATGTTCCCCATGCTAGGAAAGCAGACTGCAGTACACAAACAGCGTTCTGTCATGATTGTCATACTCTTGTCAAATGCCGTTTTACCTCCAATCTGCAAATTGGAAAGGTGAACCGTAGCATTATCTACTTCAATGAAGATGAATTAAATGAGAGAGACTATATATATTTGACAATGGAATAATATTGACGATTGACTTGAGATAAGATACTATATGAATTACTACATGGGTGGGAGGAGAGATGCAAACCATAATCTTTAAAGAGTTTGAATGAATAGTAAAAATAGTTGCCATTTAATGTGATCTGCTCTGTCATTAAGAGTTCCTGGATAGCTCATATGGTTAACATGCTCTACTGCTAACTGAAAGATTGGATGTTTGTGCCTACCCACTGGTACCTCAGAAGAAAAGCCAGGCAATCTGACTCCAAAAACCAGCGTCGGAAAATGCTTTGAAGTCCAGTATGTTGTCGTTGGAGACACATGAGTCAGGGTGGTCTTACCAGCAGTGAGACACAGAAGGTCATGCTGCTGGCCTTGTACTATGAACTTTTAAAAGCGCTTCACAGTCACAACAAGCTGTGAGGTTAGTAGTGTCCTATTGTCTAGCATAGGACACTGAGACTCAGAGTTTAAGCACTACGATTGTTCAAGGTCATGTTGTTAGTGAGGGGATGAAAACAGGCCCTTGGATTTAAAGGCTCTGAATAGCAGCTCTGTCTAGCACACCACATTGTCCTTCAACCCAGAAGGACAAACTATGTCCTTCTGTTGACCATGAGGGTCTGTGGAGGAAACAAATTGTATTTTTCAAAAACTTGGGCTTATGAGATTAAGTCTAAAATTACTACTACAAAATCATAGGAACTCAAATTAGATAAAACTATGAAGTAGTTGTTCCATCTAAGTCTGTACACTTCTGAAGGCGATGTTTCCATCTCTTGATACCATGTTAAAATGGCAGCTTTGGCCTCCTCAAGGGACTCAAATAATTTTCCTCTTCAATGTTCTTTGAGTTTGGGGCACAAATATCTGAAGAGGCAAGCTCAGAGACGTAGGATTGAGGGTAGATGGTTTCTCAATTTTTTTTTTCAGAGGACATCCCTTCCTACTTTTGGAGGATGAGCAGCTCCTTGTCCTGATGGGAGGAACAATCCCCAATGTAAATTCCTTGTACTTTTCTCTTATCGATGGAGTTTTCAATTTTCTTAAAATTTCCTTCTAATAAGCCCTGTGATTGACCAGTGTCCTTTGAGAAAATCTATTAGGATCATCCTCCTCTGGCATTCCCCAGAGCTATGGCCATAATATCTAAGCTAGTTTACCTGCTCCAAATTGACTTGACCCATCAGACAGCCTCAGATTGTTACTGTTTCCATTGGACCTTTTGGGAGCATCCTTTGCATATCCCCTTATAATTCATGGGTAGTAGATCTTTATCCTCAGACCCCCAAATTGACCTTTTGTATGGTTCTTGGAAATAGTAAACGTTATTAATGAGCCAGTCCAGTGAATGAGATGAATGGTTAAGTTGAATCATAGAGATTTAAATACACACACACACACACACACACAAAGTATGTGCAATTGTAAAACAATGAGAATGGACTTATAAACTTCCTGGAGTATATTTTACTGAGACAACATCACTACTCTACCGTCATGCCACATATGAATGTAAAAAACAGATTGGACAACAAGGAGACCATATTCAGGATCCAGTAAATGATAGAGGATAACAGGGGCTAAGGGGCATGATTTCAAGAACTGGGATGAACAAAGTATCTTAATGATGAAGAGCACATCTGATATTATAAACCTTGTAAACCTGCCCCTCAGATTTGTTTGCTGAAAAGGCAAAATTTTCGCTTCCTCTAAAATAAAAGTGTGTGCGTATATATATCATGCATATCCATCTATCTCCTAATTGTCTATAATTCTTAACGACAGCTTATTAAGATCCTAAAATATTTAAAATTTTACACAAAATAACCCTGAACTTATATGTAGTACGTATACATACATATAATCTATATGTTACACACAATAAATTTGGAGTTCTTTTGTTGAAAATTCTAACATTTTAAGATTTTAATAAGTTGTTATTAAGTATTACAGACAATTAGAGATAGATGGGTAATATCAATGTCCAAATTATGCCGAAGCTTTAATGGTGAATCAAGATAATTTATAAAGGTTTAGAAAGAAAAATTCTGTTTTCTGTTTCTACATTTTTAAATTGCATCCTGGTAGAGTTTCTGTTTCTCCATGTGTTTTGTAATCTATACAACCTTTCACTTCGATAAGAATCTCTGGTGGTTAAGTAGGTTAAACATTGGGTTGGTATTACTCTGCTGTTTTTTATAAATACAATCCACAAGTAAACATGCACAGTATGAAGTATATCAATACCTCATTATCTGTATCTTTATAGTAATTGAATAGGTGGTCTATATTTGAAACCTCTCTGGAAGCACTGTTCTACACTTGCATAGCAGAGACTAATCAGGACAGACAGGTTCAATATACACAATGTAATGCTGTCCAATGCCAGAGGTAGCCTTCATTCTCAGTAATTCGGTTTGCTTTTTGAGTAGAGACATAGGAAGTTGTTTGAAGAAAGCTTTCAAAGGTTTGCATGATGTGGTAGCTACATAACTTCATGTCAATTTGATAAAGAAGTATAGGGATGGAGTCTAACCTTTCAATCAGGTCACAGCCTAATGATACCTTCTTGTGGGTGTGGACTTCTCATAAGGATGCTGGGATCTTTCTCTGCTTCATCTTCTTATTGAAGAGTCCAACTCTGAGACCTGGAGGTGCCTCCTGGAGACCCGAGCTAGAGCTGAGATGCTTCCACCACCATTGGATCCATAAGACTTTGTACTCACTGACCTGTGATCTCCCTCCATCCTCCATCACTGCATGTAGCTATGTGAGTCTGAAGAGATATTAATGGACTAATATCAGACTTATGGACTGTTTTGGACAGGGCTGAAATGTTTCCTTGATATCTAACCTTGATACAAACCTCCTTTTTATACAAATATGAGTGTGCTTGGATTTGTTTCTCCATTCAACCCAATCTAAAGAAGATGATTGTCAACTTCGAATTTTCATATTAATTCTGTTCCATGGTTAGACTGATTTAGACGGATTTTGTTGAATGATCCATCCTTGATGGATGAAAGCCAAAAAGAAGGGTCTTAATCTAATGTGCCCAACTTAGGGGTGAAGGATTGTGATGTGTCCCAAGTTAGAGGTGTGGAATGAAGATAGGCCTTTTCCACAATTACGTACTCTAAAAATCTTAAGCAAGCTATCTACCAGCATCTGAAGCTGACTAAGCTAGCTGTTCCTCCTGAAGCTCCCAGTTATCTGAGGCCTTTAGCTGACTTCCCTGCTGTTAGGATGATGGTCTGCTTCCCTGGAGGCTTGTGGACTGGATTCAAGAGCCATTGTCAATGACTCCTAGCAAGATAGACCTGTTTATCTGCCCCCAGGAGTCCAGGTCTTTCCTTATCACATCCCTCTCTTCTTAGTCATGTAGACATCCTTAAACCATTATCACCACATAGCCCTTAAGACAGCGCCCTCTTGTGACATGTCCTGACCTGTGGCAGTAGGACTCATATATCCCTCATAAGATTCTTTAAATGGGGGAAAATGAATGTTCGCCACTCTCGCTCCTGTGTCGCTCCTTCCTCTTGTCTCCTGCCTGCCTCTCCTGTCCCAGCTCAGACGTTCTCAGTGTCTTGGCCTCATCATGTAATCCCCTCTCCTGGCTCTCTTTCCATGCAGACCACCAAATGAGGTGGAGGTGAGCATGTTATCCTGATATGAAATGTGTCTAACTCTTATTGTTTTGCTCTCTCTTATGTTCTCTATGTCATTGTTAAAATAAATGATAATTATTGCTGTACAACTGCGCCTGTTGAACCCATAATGTATATATCAGAAGCTGGCCACTCCTGATAGAGAGGGGTGAAGAAGAGATCACACAGTGACACAAGGTAGGACTTGATCTCTGTGACTGGGACTCAGTGGTTTCATTTACTGGTGCCCAGACAGTAATTCGGATACCATGTCTGACATGTCAAGGATGAGATTAACAGTAATTCAACTATTCAACTGTAAGTTAGTAGATGGTACCAGTCATCCGGTTCTCACTCACATTTTATAACAAGGAACATGTCTACAGAGTTAAAATAAATATAACTCAGGAAGGTAGTAGACAAGACCAATCCAATGTCATATTCTATTTTCGAGTCCCCAAATTTTAATATTGTAAAAATATTTTGCAGCGGACAATGTTGAAAATTGCCCAAACATTTTTTTATGCCTAATCATTGAGAAATTTTCCATATATATGTACATATATATATATATATAATTGAAGGCAATGAGCACATAGTGTAGGGATAACTCTCAAAAGGAAAATGTTCATTATTCTAGTCTGTATGACTTTTCTAGAAGGAGATTTTTTTTAGCCTCTGCATGTCCCACTAATTTAAATATAGGATTTTCTCTAAGGATGTTAGTTTGTTTCTGCAATTCCATATGCATTTCCTCTCCTCCTGTCTAGAATGTCTTCCCTGTCTCATCTGCCTGGCTAATGTCTCTATTTCCTCACAGTCTGAGCTCCGAGGTTACTTTAGAGACCTTCCCATGGCGACCCTACCTCCCACCCTAGAGAGAGAAAAAGGATGTCATTTTCTCCTTGAGCATTTCTATTATGAAACTACATAGTTTCTGATGAGATTATCGATGGAATTGTCTAGTCTCTATACTAAGCGCCAGGTACTTTATTTAATTATCCTCAATGCCTAGCAAGAGATGAACCCATCTTAGCTACTATGAGAGAAACACAGATTATTTTCAGAAACTTATTAGAGAAAAACGATGATGACAACAAATGTACAAAAGTGCTTGACACAACGGATTATGATAAGAGCTATATGAGCCCCCAAGGGGAAAAAAAAGCAAAACTGAAAATATCCCCAAGTCTAATGGAGGCTAGTTCAAATATTGTACTACTTAATTCAAATGATGAACCGATCATTCATTAAATAAACCATTCTGTTTCTTGGACTGAAACATCCTACATTTGATTCATATCAAAAGTATAATATCAATCAGTTAACACTGCTCAGGGATTCGGAAGGCTCTGAGAGGATTCGAGGCAATTATCTTTTGAGAATCCGAGTAGCTCAAACTACAACCAATAAAGTATTGGAGCGGGAAGACGACCCTTTCGGCCTCAGTCTCTTCTTTGAAAATTGTTTATTTTGGGCTGGTTCTATCATCTTACATTAATAGCTATAGTTCAAAAGGAATTATTACTTTAATATACTAGCACTCTCTTTTTTGTCCTAGACAGCCAGGCAATGCATGCTTTAAAAATATAGTCCTTTGATAAATTTATTTCATGCCAATTTCTCTCTGGATGGGCGTGAGTGGTTTGACCTATGAACCTGCCTTGGCGCTCCTGTTGGATTGGCCCTGTAACGGTGCCTCTGATTCTGCATTTACATGCAGGGAAGAAAAACAGCTGTAAATTTTATGACCTCGGTTAAAGGCATATTCCTTTACAAATCCCTTATCCTTATAGCTTGGTAACTTTTTAGGTGCTGAGAATCGATTTTTTTTTTAAAGTAATCTAATTTCCCTCTTACTGTTTATGGATTTCTTTCTTCAAATTGCTTTGGTGGGGAAGACAGTGAATCGCCCATGTGATGCTTAGGGTTTGATTCCCTTGTATTAATTTAACCCTAAAATATTGTAAAAATAAGCTGTTGATGACTTTTTTTTTTCTCAGCAGGCAAACTTTGCTTGACATCTTTCCCACTGCCTCTTACCCCCACCTATAAGACCAACTAATTACATAAAGACTATACTTTCATCTTTCTGGCAAGCATCCATGTTGCCAATAAGTTTTGATCATCTCTTTTAAGGGGTTGGGTTGACCTCTGTGTGTTGTGCATTTATTTCTAAGTTTCTTCTCCTTTGTCTGCTGAAGGACCAGAGCTATACCTCTACAAAGTCCTTCCCTCCCCAATGTTTTGGCGCATTTTCCTTGTAAATGGGAACATTTTTGAAATCACGAGTATGGAAGCCAGCCGTAGACTGCAGAAGAGACGCCTCCATTCATTCATTCATTCATTCATCCAGAGGACACAGCGTGTCCTACTCCAGAGGAACCTGAAGTTCTCCAGGGGGGTGTTTTGGAACTAGGTCACCACGCCTTTCTTCCGAGTGCCTCTGGGTGGACTCCAACCTCGCACCTTTGGGTCAGCAGCTGGGCACGGGACAAGTTTGCACCACTGAGAGCTCCTCGGTAAGATACAGATCAGTAGGGCTGGGCAGTTGTTCAAAATGTAAATACTTCCCCTGATGGAGCGGCTGCCCTGTGAGCCTTCTCTTGTCTCCCCCCCCCCCCCCCCCCCCCCTGCCCCGTGGCTCCCCAGGGTCCTGCCCCTAGGGGTGGAAAGTGTGTTCAGAACGGCAGCTCTGCACGGTTCGGTACTCAGTTCGCCCGGGCAGTTCGATTCTGGTTAAACGATACAAAGAGAAACGCAGGTTCATGGAGAAACAAGAGTTTCTAACTGGGCCGACTTGCAAGCTACAAATGTTAAATTTGAAGAGAGAGGAAGTTCACCGAGCCTCCCGTTTTGGAGCCGAAGCTTCGAGAATGTCTTCAGAAAGTCGGGCTCGTGGAGCACACAGCTAAGGTTTCTGTGCGCCTCACTGCCTGCTTTCCCCCATCGGGTTGGAGCCTCTCAAAACACAGTCGGAGAACTTTCGTTCTTTTGTGTGCCACCGGTAATTGTCAGCTTGTGTTGTCAAATTTGCATTTGAAGCTGCTATTAAACCCCAGCCTCAAAATAAGGATGACATTCACTGCAAAATATGAGAAACCCAAAGAAAAGGAGACGGGAGAATACAAAAAGATAAAAAGAACATCAGAAGAGAAAAAAAAAAGCCTCCCAGGAGAAGAATGGCTCCAAATGTGGTAATTAGGCCTCACTGCGAAGCGCCTCATTCGCTTCTAATGTCTACTTCCAGCACGAGAGGAAGTGCTGTATAAACAAATCTGAGCAGAACCTACAATTCCCGTCGGCCGAACACTGTGCGGGGACCCCGCTGGCTGTCTAGACAAGAGTGACTCAGAAAAAGAAGCAATTTGTGGTGGGGCACGGGCGCTGGGGAAGTCTGTCAGAATCGGTATGGGAGTTGTAACGTGGGGGAAGATGTTCGGTTGGTTTGTCTTTGTTAAACTAAAGAAAGGTGAGTCTGCCTAGGAAAAAATATTAGATTCTTACAGATTTTGATGAAACAGGGCAGACTCTTAGGAAATAAAGTACTGGTAACCAAAGTCGTGTGTTTACATGGTCCTTGTCTTTCTCATTTTTACTGTACCAAACCTTAGGAAAAAGAGTCATCTCGCCTTTCCTTTTTATCTATCCCTCCCAGTTTCAAGTCTTTCCCCACCGTCTTCTAAATGTACCATCTCTCCACGTGTCTAAGGAGCATGCTTATATTGATATTGTTTGCTTGAATAATTTTGAATATTCTCTGTTGACTCTGCTGGTGAACTCGGGGTGGGGAGGGTAAAAAACAGGCACTCAGCTCCTCATGGGAAGCGTGGCAGTTCCGGGACAGCCAAAAGTGCCTCAGAAGAAAGGCCTGGTGAGCTGCTTCCAAAAGACCAACCCCAAGGCCCCTACAGATGTCTAGGCAATGCTGTTGCTGTGTTTCTGTCCCCAGAAACCCAGCCCCACCCCATTGTTGTGGAGTCATAGCATTGTTGTGACTCAAAGCAACCTTGAGAAGAACTGCCCCCTGGGTGTTCCCTAGGCTGTATGTAATCTTTGCAGGGAGCAGCAGCCTGACTCCCCTTTTTCTCATGGAATAGCTGATGGGTTTTGAACTTCCAACTCCCGGCTAAGGGCAAGTGCTTAGTTACTGTTCCAGGAGCGCGCCTTCTTTACTTGCTCTTCACCTGCTTTTCAAATCCTTGGCAAACGAAAACCTCTTCTTTATCTCATATTGCTGCCGTGCCACAGATTTGGTCAGATTTGTCATCGCTATTTACATTGTTGTGACTCAATATGACTCCCTCCTGATTTCAGCGGCATTTGAAAATAGCGCGTTTGATCAAAAGTAAATGCCTGCCCTGATTTTTCTTTTGCTTAGGTTCATGAATGCAGCACTACTCCTTTAGACCTCAAAGGTCCACAATGTCTGTCACTATTCATCAGCAGTATTTTCCAAATGTTCAAGGATACCAGACACTCTGTTTTAATTATTCCCTTTTTTAGCTTAAAAAAAATTATGGCGTAAACATACAAAGAACTTCACATTTGCTAATTTGTGTTTAGCACCTATCATTAATCATATTCACTAAAATTAATTAAATCAGTCATGCTGTGCAAATGAGCAGAATTTCTAGCTAGTTCATTCTGCTTCTATCTCCATTTTAAGATGTATATTCTGGCTCAGCCTGTCTGGGGTGGAAATACAATCTCTCGACAGTGGATTTGAACTGGTTCTAAGCCCCATATGCTGACAACATCCATGGCCTTATTCCTCATCCCCATAAGCAAAAGTCCTCCAATTTTTAAAATGGAAAAATCTCTCCTATCACTCTTACAAGTGTTTCAACCTGGACTTTTTCTGTAGGTCTCTTAAGTGATAATGGTAAGGAAATTCTGGGAATTCCCACCCTTTCTCTTTGGAATCCCTAGTCCCTCTGTCCCTCCCTTGCCCTTTCTTTTTTACTTTATTCCTTTGATCAAGGATTAAGTCTCAGTATACTTCATAATTAATAGTATGAATAAAAAACAATAGAATTTCCCCACAAATATTGTGAAACCTCCTTGTATAAAGAGATAGAAGACTTTGAAGACAGCGTGTAGAAAATGTCTCTTCCTACTCCCACAGCTGACTTTTTTTGTATGGTTGGTATGAAATTCCATGCTAAAAATTATTACCCTGAGTCACGGTATTACTCTGTCCCGTTCTAGTTTCTAACGCTGCTTTAGAGAAATCTGTGGCATTTAAATTTTTGATTCTTTTGTAGGTGACCTATTTGTGTGTGTGTGTGAAAACCATTCGAAGTTTCACTTTATCCCCTCAAAACTGTAAGCTCACTCCCACTGAGTGGATGTCCACTCAGAGTGACCCAATAGGACCCAGTAGCTTTGACTTGTGGTTTTCTTCACTCCCATAAAGAGACTGTAACTCTTTATGGGGATAGAAAGTCTCATAGTCAACTTTATTTATCGGAAAGGAGGTAATGTTTTCTTCCTTATTTTAAATACTTTTACTGAGGGCTCTTACATCTCTTATCACAATCCATACATTCCTCCAGTGTGTCAAGCACACTTGTCACCATCATTTCCAAAGCATTCTCTTCCTACTTGAACCCCTGATAGACGCTCCCCATTTCTTCCCCCTGAGCTCAATTTCCTTTTGTTTAAAGAAGCATACTTATTCTTCTTCCATTTATTGTGTTGAGATTTAGGGGGACTTCCAATTTAGACATGTGTTGTCCTTATTTGAATTTTGATGCATTTTTTCTTTGTTATAACTCCTCCTTCCCTCCCATACGAAATTTATATTTTATCTAGATTTCTGTTCTATCTTTTGGACCTTCTACTAATGGTCTCAGGGATTAATCTTCCCTTGTTTTTCTTCTTTCTTTTTTATGCTTATCTAATTCAGCAGTTCTCAACCTGTGGGTTGGGAACCCTTTGGGGAGGTCAAACAACCCTTTCACAGGGATCACCCAATTCATAACAGTAACAAAATTACAGTTATGAAGTAGCAATGAAAAAAATTTAATGTTGGTGTAGGTGTCACCACAACATGAGGGACTGTATTAAAGGGTCACAGCATTAGGAAGGTTGAAAGCCACAGCTAATTGCCCCTTTTTATAGTAACTGTGGTAGACATACCCTCCGTTAACTCCCAGGAGCTCCCTCCCCTTGAGAGTAGGTTGAATCTGTAACACGAGTGTGTTAGTCCAGGTAGACTAGAGAAACAAATTCACAAACATGCATATGGATATAAGGGTATGGTTTATATACAAGAGGAATGGAACATTGAGAAAGCATCCCAATCCAGTCTAGTCCAAAGTTCTAAGTTCGATATTAGCCCTTCCTTATGTTTGATACCAGTCTATAATGTCTCCTTCTTACTTATGAAGCATGTGCAATGGCACCAGGACAATCACAGGTGAGTGGGTACAGAGTCTTGTGTGTCCGGTGTAAGTAGAGGCATCTCAGCATGTGCAGGGGTCTCCCCGTGGCCTCCTGAGCATCTCGGCACTGGCAGAAGTGGTTTCTCCGGCTCCATAGGTCTGGTTCCATCAGGGCAAGCCCATGTGACCTTTTCCCTGGCTCCTCCATTCTCCAGGAATCAAGATTGATTAGCCTGCTATCATTTCGTCTTGTCTGTAGTTCGTCATCTTGGAGACTGAGTCAAGTTTCTCTTCTGCAATTTGGAAATACCATCAGACTTCCCAGAATTCTCAGGAGAAAGCTATGTCCACACAGAGGCCTCATGGGCTACTCATTGACTGTCTCCAGATTGACAGGCTACACTCCACCCGTAGACTCCCAGTCATGAAACTGACACACGAGTACATGACTGCCACAAGGAGTCTAGCCAATGTTGTTGTTCTTAGGCACCATCCAGTCAATTGAGACTCGAGATGACTGTGTGCGACAAAAAGAAAGCCATCCCAGCCCTGGATCCTTCCCACAATCCCTGATGTTTGAGCCCATTGTTGCAGTCACTGTGTCAATCCATCTTGCTGAGGGTCTTAGTCTTTTTCACCAACCTTCTATGTGCTTTTAGAAGCTACCTTTTCCAAGGAGCTGGTCTTTCTCAATAACACGTCCAAAGTACATGAGACGCTTTTGAAACCCTCTCTTCTAAAGAGCATTCTTTCATCGATTCCTGGAGTCGTATTTTTCATCAATGCCTTCAGTGTAGCTTGAACTTCTCACTTTCTATTATTGATCTTGATTATATGCCACCTTTTGAAATAGCTGAGTGTTACTCAGTCATTTGGTATAGCGACTCTGTATGTTTTCCATCTTCATTTGATCCTTCCTGCACCGTTTAATATTTTGTCTGTAGGATCCCTACATAATGCAACACAAGGCTTGAATGTTTTCTTCAGTTCTTTCAGCTTGAGACATGCAAAGCATGTTTTTAATTTTGAGCAGTCTAATGCCAATAGAATATGGCAAAGGTGATAAGAAAGTCATCCACTGGGTTTTGATTACAAGGCAAAGATAATGACACTCCTGTCATGGTGCTGTCTTGTGTGAGAGATGGTCCTCTGGGCTTGGAGACATAGGATGCCATATAGTTTGAGATCCTTTGAGAGGACCAGAAAGTAGGAACGATGTATGATCTCTGGGAACAGAGAGTGAGCAAAGAACAGGGACCTCTGTATTCTAAATGCCAACAGCCCTGGAAAAGAGCCCTAAACTCCTAAAAGAACCCACAGGCCAGCTCACCCCTTGATGGCTACCTTGGGAGCTCCTCAGCAGAGGACCCAGCGATGTCACACCTTGACTCCTGAGAGGTAGGGACAGTGCCGTACACTGCCACCTTTGTGGTCATTTCTTCTGCCACGATAAATAATGCTTTTAACTAGTATTTTGCCAGACATCTGATTTCATAGATAAGTAAAGTGCAAGAGTAGGCAAAGCATTTCTTCCAGAGCAATGAAGTAGTCAGTAATGAATGGAGATGGAAAGGTTGGTTGTTTGAGTCCAAGCTGAGGCAACTGGAACCAAAGGCCTGGCGACCTGCTTCTAAAAATCCACCCACCGAGGCCTGTGGAAGACCCATGACACCCTTGGAGTCACCATGAGTTAGAGTGGACTTGTTGGCAACTGAGTCCGTATTTATGTATGCGTTTCCTGGAAAGTCGGACATCGAATACAGAAGACCACAGAAGACACGATGCATTTAAATTGTGGTGCTGACAGAGGCTATTGAAAGTACCAGGGGCTGCTCTGAGGGCCAACCCACGTGAAAGAAGTAAGGCCAGACTGCTCTTCGAGGGAGGCAAGGATGGCAAGACTTCATCTTACATATTTTGGACTTGTGGTCAGGAGAGGCCCGTCCCTGGTGAAGGGCATCATGTTGGTAAAGCGGAGGGGCAGGGAAAGAGGTCGAGCATCAAAGAGATGGGTTGGCACACTGGCTGCCATCAGTGGGTTCAGGCATCGCAAGAGTTGCGTGGCTGGTGCAGGACTTTACTCTTTGGGTTGTGTACCAGGTCTCTGTGGGTGGGAGCCAACGTGATGACAGGCAACAACCATGACCTGCCTTCTCTGATTTTAACGTCCATCTTCATACTTTTGGTTCTGAGATTTGATCAAACAGCCCTTGGCCAAACAATAAACAGAGTCTTATTTTGTAGGGTTTTCTTATTTCTGTAGTGTCAATAGTCTCCCAAAGCTTATTTCAAGCTACAGATTATGTCATTGCATGATCTCAGAGTTGGGAAGAGATGTGACTGGGCCAGTACCACACAAGGCTTTGTCTGGAGAGCTAGGGATCCTGGGTAGAAAATGCCTGGTGTCTACACCTCTCCTCTTCTCTCTTCCAGAGTTCTCCAGGCTGGCAAGGCAGCTGCATTCCAAAGAAGAAGGGTCCCTCTGCAGTTGGCACCTGGGAAGGTCCTGCCCTGCATGGGTTACACTGTATATCTTTTCTGAGAGCACTTTCCTCAGGCAGGATGACACCTGGTCACATTTCAGCAGCCCCTCCATACTAGGGAGTTGTAAGGTTGTTGACAATCCCAGTAGAACAGTGACCTTTGACTTTCCTAGGCACCTTTGTATTTAGCTAAAGCAGAGATTTTTATCTCATGCTTTCTTTGGAAAGGAAAATTGATAGTTGGAAAAAATCATAGAACACACATGTATGAAGGAAAAAATGGACAATGCAGCAAGTGAGTGGAAAGAGAGGGTCAAAAGAGAAAGAAAGACATGCTCCTATACCCCAGGCTAGCCCACGATGCACTAAGGAATGTAGTTCAAAACCAACTTGTGATTGATTTTGCTCCACCCATGAGATTTTACAGGATAATTCTGCATCCTGACCTTTCACACAACCCTTAGGCATATTTGTATGTTTTCCTCTCCCATCAGACTTCACCCCTCAAGGGCCTCCATCGTCCATCCTTATATTATAGTCAAAGGGAAATTGAAACCTTACTGCTTCATAAAGATGCAATGCTTTTAATAAATAAATAAAACAAAGATGCAATGCTTTTTCATGCCTCTAGATTGCTGTGTATTTCCTCTGGCTGGCAAGGTCACCACAACTCCCTTCATTGATTTGCTGATATCCTACTTATCCTGCAAAATCCAACCCAGGTTTATCTGACTTTAAAAATCTGATTACTTGTTCCACATCAATCACAAAATTGCAATAATTTAGTTACTTCTCTATCTTGCCTCCTAGACAGTCCTTGAGGGCCAAGGGGCATGTCCTTGTGTCCCCAGTATCTTTAAGTTATCTTGAAACATAATAGCTGCTCACTAAATGTATGTTGGCTGAAGGAGATGTGGAAATTTGTTGCAATAACAAATAGGGCTTGACTGCAGATGGAAGCAAGGCCCATTGTTACCTCTATCCTCCACTTAAGCCCCATACACAGGGGCTGAAGAATAAAATATAGCAACCACTTGCTGACCACAGAAGCATCCAGGGAGTTAAAAAGGACCTTTATATCCTCTATGTTGCTTAATCTCCACAAGACCCCATGAAGGAGGTGGATTTGATGTCACTATACAAGTGTGCGTGTCAGTGTTGTATTTTTTTATCTTTTTTATTCAATCTGTATGCTGATCAAATAATCTGAGAAACAGTACTATACGAAGAAGAAAATGCCCTTGGGGATGGAGGGTAGATTATTAACAACCTGGGATATGCAGATGACATATTCTTGCCGAGAATCAAGGGGACTTGAAGCCCTCACTGCTGCAGATGCAGGACAGCACCTCTCGGCACGGATGCTGAAGGAAACCCTCACAATGGAACCAGAAAACAACATCGCAATAAACGGAGAACCAACCAGCATCACCAAGGACGTCAACTTGTGCGGACCTGTGAATTCCAAAGTCAATGCTCATGGAGGCAGCCGTCAAGAAATCAAATGATGCATTGCACTGGGAACCTCTTCACACAAGATCTCTTTAAAGTAAAGAGCAAGGCTGGCACTTGGAGAACTAAGGAGTGTCTGACCCAAGTCACGGTATTTTCAATCACCTCAGATGCAGGGGAAAATTGGATCATGAATACAGAAGCCTAGAGAAGAATTGATACGTGTGAATTATGGGGTTGTGAAAGAAGAGAGAAAGTACCACGGACTGACTGCCAGAAGAACAGACAACCTGTTTGGGAAGAAGCACAGCCTGAAACCCCTCTAGAATTGAGGATCTCAACTTTTCGTCTCAAGGCCATTGGGTCTATTGTCAAGCTCATTGGGTCTATTGTCAGGAGACACCAGGCCCTGGAAAAGGACCTCGTGCTTGATAAAGGAGAAGGTGGGTGGAGAGAGGAAGATGCTTGACAAGATGCAATGACACTCTGCAACAATAGGCTCAAGCATAACAATTGTGAGGATGATACAATGTTTTGTTCTGGTGTTCGAAGGGTTGCTATGCTTTGGAACTGACTTAAGGACACTTAAGTCGTGGGTTACACCCTGGGTTGATAACTGCACGGTTCAAAGCCACCATCTGCTCCACAAGAAAAAGACGGGGCCTTCAACTCCTGGAGAGAGTAACAGTCTCAGAAACCCACAGGGACACTTCTACCCTGTCCCAAGAGCGTTGCTAGACATTGGCATCGACTTGCTGGCAATGAATTTGCTTTGGATTTTTAAAGCATCACAACCACAAGCTCAGTGAGGTGGTGGTAACCTGAGCATGATGATATAATTAGAACATTTTGTCCTAGAATGAAGAATTTTGTTTCTGGATAGCTGCTGCTGACTGCCGGACTTCTGAAAAAATAAGGCTTGGTAGTGTTCATTCTGAAGCGCACAGATAAGCTGAAAGATTTTGTAGCAAAATGAGACGGAATGAACTCATCTCTGAAGAGCAAAGCTCTGAAATACCTACATGGAGACGATTTATCCAGTCAAAGGAAACTCCGTGTCTCTTTAAAGATAAAAACGATCTGCAAAGCACTTAAACTTGTCAGGTGCTGCTCCGATAGCTCTAACATTTCACATGTTACAGCAGTATGATCAGGTCATTTCCACAGTGTGTGGGTTGGAACCTGCTTCCTTGCCCCTGTTTTGCACTTAGAAAATGCCTGCTGAGAGCTGTATGTCTGTTTGCATGGTTGGTGCTTTCTAAATTTCTGGCTTTATATAAGTAGGAAAGACTTTTAGCTCGTGCGTCTTTTACTCTTAATTGCTGTGTTTCCCAGTTCTAGAATGTTCATGATTTTGAAAAGCAGACTATTGCTCTCTGGCGAAATTCTATATCTTTTTATCGACCTTATTGGACCTAATCAGTATGGCTGTTCTAAGGCTGTGTCTGAGAAAGTCAGTATCTACATTCTCTCTCTCTCTCTCTCTCTCTCTCTCTCTCTCTCTCTCTCTCTGTTCTCTAGGTCCTACTTCCTGGTGTGCTTCTTGATGATCTGGGATTGAATAGTAGATCCAATAGTAGATTCAGCACTGAGTGGTAGGTTTATGTAGGAAGCATAGTAGAAGCTCTGGATGATACGATTATTCTTCGGAGAAGATTCTATACCCAGGGTGGGTAGTTAGAGCAGGGAGCAAATCTCCCTAGTTTCATCACTAGTCCTGGCCTCAGGGTCGTTTAATACAGCAGTTCTGAACCTGTGGGTCAGACCCCTTTGGGGGTCAAATGACCCTTTCAGAGGGGTCGCCTGGTTCATAACACTAGCAACGTGACAGTTATGAGGGAGCAATGGAAATAATTTTACAGCTGGAGGTCCCCACAACCTGAGGTACTGCATTAAAGGGTCACGGTCTGAGGAAGGTTGAGAACCACCGCTGTGAGATGTTTTCGTCCTCTGCTCATCTTCCCTTCCTAGTGCTATGAGTGCCCTTGTGAAGTTCCTTGTAGGATGAGAGACTTTAGCAGGGCCCTTTCTCCTGACTCAGCTATACCTCGTGTCTTCCCAACATGATGACCCGGCCCCCAAGCCCCCTCCACATCTCAGTCAGTTTCTGTTTCGAATTCTTTAGCTTTCGCCCTGTACCGTTTGGAAGGAGCAAATACCCTGTGAGGAAACTTGGCGCCAAATGTTGGGTTTGCTTTAATTTTTATGCACCTTTGTACTGCCTGGGGATCTTGGAACTTCCAGCTCTGGCCGGCTTGGCAAGCAGCAACTCTTTGCTTTAGCCTTGTGAGCTTGATGAAAGCGGTGTGAGCTTATCTACCTTTCTGCATCCGCCTTCTGCCCGACACCTTTAGGAGTCAGCACACGCTGCAGAGTATCGCAATGTGAGAAATGTGGTGCTCGCCTCAACAAATCCCGTTCCTCCCCAGAATCCTGCCTTCCCAGGGCCAGAAGCCTCAGCCGCTCTCCGAGAGACCCTTAAAAACAATGTTATTCAGCTTCTGCAGATGAGTATTGCTGTGCAGTAAAGTACCCATAATACCTGAAGCGCAGTCTTGATTCATACAGACTTTCTCTCTCTCATAGACTTACCTTGTAGACAACATAACACGCCTTAGCAGAAAGAATATAGGTTTCTGTTGCCAGATGGAGTGAGGGCCAAACCCTGATTTAATTAGTTGCACGACAGCTATTTTATATCTTTGAGTCTGAAGTTCTCTGTGTATAAAATGGGAGAATGAAAACATTTTCTCATAGGGTTGCTGTGAAGATTCAATGAGAGACTGTTTATAATGTTTAGAGCAGTGCCTGGCTCCATCCATTGCTATCAGACAATTTCATGGCCATGGGGGCTAATCTGACTCAAAACAATCCCATGGAAGATTTTCCCAGGCTGTAAATCTTTATAGGCACAGATAGCTTCACCGTTCTCCAGTGGAATAGCTGGGGGTGGAGGGTGGAACTGCCCACTCTGCGGTTAGCAGTCCAGTGCTCACCAGATCTCCTTACAGTAAAGGATTTTCGTTTTTCTGTCCATAATTTTCGTTTTTCTGTCCTTCTCCTGCTCAAAGTTGTCCCTGGGAGTACACTGTATCTAGTTGCCTCTTCAAAGGAACTCTGGTGGCGCTGTTGGGGAGACAGCGGACAGCCACAGGTGGACCGTGGAGACACTCCAGCCATTTCACAGGAGAGAGATGACGCTGTCTGCTTCTGCAAGCGATTGCCATCTCAGAAACCCTATGCAGGGCTGCTAGGAGTCAGAATCCACCGAATGGCAGTCAGTTTGAATTTTGATTTATTTCTCTCATCATATTGAGGGTGATCGAAAGCCTAAATAAATCTATCAGAAGAACTGTAGTGTCTCTGAGAAGGCTGGACCTTTACTAATCAGGATGAAAATCTCTGTCCAATGACATCTACCTTGCCTCGGTGGCACTTAGCAAATGGGAGCAGGGACACAACCTAGGACATGAGACTTCACCGGGGCCACGTGGGAAAAAGAATTGCCCAGCAGCCTGTAGAAGGTTGTTGTTTGATGAAGAAAAATGCAAGTAGCTGGGTGGACTTGTTGGCTTAACCAGAGTGGTGAAAAAGCCAGGCAATATCTACAGGCAAACACATTTCCTTGCTGAGCTTCGCTCTGCTAGGCCATTTTCAAATACCTCTTGGGTGAATTATTATATATGACAATGGACCATCATCTCCCAAATGTGCCCTGGTGGACCATTGGTGGACATTAGCACGGAAGCTGCTGAAATCGTGTCTGGTTTGGTCCTTCAGCAAGCAATGTGGATACCACGAACTCCAGATAACAGCTGAGATGGTGGATAAGAAGAGGCAAGTTCTGTGATGCGAACGCAAAGACTGGACTCGACATGGCCATATTTCCAAAGCAAGGAAGCTATGTCCTTTATCAAAAAACACTATAGCTTGCAAATCTCCATCCATAATACAACAATTGGCCTCTCTTCCCTGGAAGCTGCAGAAGAAGGAGAGTGAAGACTAGTGGGGGCTGGGGTGGGATTTGGAATGTATGACCAATTGCCTCCACATTGAACATCCTCCTTTACCATGAAGCCAGAGCTGGATGGTGGTGTTGGTTATCGTGAAGGAACATTTTGATCCAAGATTTTACAGAAGAATCCTGATCAAATGGGGGGAAACACAGACCAAATTTCAAATTCTTGCGGACTCCAGCCTTCCTGGAGCCAAGCATGCTGAATAAATCCCTGATTTTAATGTCAGCAGAGACCCGAGGAGCTCCATACAACCTTCCCACCCCCCTGGCTTCAGTGTGGGGAAGGTGCTCACTGACCATCTTGTCATCGCTCATCTCACAGGTGGGGAAACTGAGGCTCAGAGAGGGGAAGGAAACTTTGCTTT
>PVJH01013099.1:0-61712 GCA_004026705.1 Nesogale talazaci | reverse complement strand
ATTTCTCAGTTTTGGTAAAACACAAGGAGTCTTTTTTAGGGTAGGAAGAAACATTCAGCCAAATCACTGGTGCCTGAATTGTCATTCTGGGTGATGGGATTCTCTTAGGAAGAGATCTTCAAGTCACAGCAGTTACCCTGAGGGGGTTATGGAGTGGTCTTAGCAACAGTGCTTGTAAGAAGAAGAAAAAAGCCAATTTCAGCCTTTGCATGAATACCCCACTAGTACCAGACCAGGTTACCCACAGATGAAGCAGATTAGCAAGATCCATATGGGAAATAACCAGATGAAGCCATAACCTTGAGCCCAAAGCTCCCACATCAACCCCTGTGACATGAAGCGAGATGATCTGACTCACGTGTAACTTGATGACGTGATTTCCAACCTCGGGTTAGGATGTGTACAAACCTGGGGAACACAAAGGAGGCCACATTTCCATGGCACCATTTAGTTTAACAAATGTTGTGAGCCGATTCGTGTGCTTGTGCTGGAGAGAGGGACGTGAACATGGAGTTAATGGATCACTCTTTGGTTGCTTTCCTATGGTCATTGAGTTTTCTACCTTGCTGGCTACCCTCCACCAGGAGTCGCTCTGGTGGTAGGGTTAGGGTAGGATACACACAGGTTTGCTAACCACAATGTCAATGGTTCAGTACCACCAACTGAAGTCATCTGCTCCCCCCAATATTTTCAGCCTTGGAAGCCTTTTGGAGGGTTATGAATCAAAACTGACTCAGTGGCAGTGGACTTGAGTTTGGGCTTGGCTTTAACCACGCCACAACTCTTTATCATCAGATCTTCTTTATTAACACATACCCCCCACACGCACGCGCGCACACACACACACACACACACACACACACACGCTTCCTCTCTACAGCCAAACAAGGAGGGATATTCAGAACTGGGCTCCAGCAAACAGGATCGTGTACATGAAGTAAATCTGTTGTTGACAAGAACTGAGTATGATGCAGTTTCAAACTGCTGAAGCACATGGCAGAGGCACATAAGAATCTTGCCGTGATCTCAGTTTGAGGGAAGGTAAGTGAAAACGAAGGCAAGAGTTCCAAAGAGAGGTCCGTGAACTGGAGGGGAAGACGGAGGTGTAGTCATGCAAAACTTCCCCAAGGGCTGTTTATGCCAGTCCCAGACAACTCCTGACATCTCAGGAAACCTGGAGTTGCTTATTTAAGAAAGTACTGAAAATGAAGTCAACGTTCGTCTACATCCCAATAGATGTAGACATCCGGTGAGGCCAGATGATGGGTCAAACTCTCCTCACATTCCTCTTACTCCTACTCAGAGGCATCGAGAACTGGTCCGCCGAAGGAAGACACTAGACCTCTCTTCCCTTTAACTCAGTGGTTCTCCACCTTCCTAATGCCACGACCCTTTCATACAGTGCCTCGTGGGGTGGTGACCCCCCAACCATAAAATTATTTTCGTGGCTACTTCATCACTATAATTTTGCTACTGTTATGAATCAGGCGACCTCTGTGAAAGGGTCGTTTGACTCCCAAAGGGGTCTCGGCCCACAGGTTGAGAACCACTACTTTAACTTAATTCTCTCGCTCTGGTGGCACAGTGGGTTACAAATTGAACTGCCAAACTCAGGGTCAGCAATTCGAAACCACCAGCCTCTCCTAGAAAGAAAGATGAGGTTTTCTGTGCTTATAAAGATTTACAGCCTCAGGAAAAGTTGTCATTCACAAGAGGGCAAATAGCATATGAGGCGACTATTATAAGGGATAAACAAAGTAAAAAAGCTAAGGGCTTTCATACCCAAGGAAGCAGGCCTTGGAGTCTGCCAGAGGCATGGAGGAGAAGAGAGGGAATATCTAAAGCAATGGACTGACCAGCAGATTGGTGTCCACTTGAAGGAAGTGGGGGATGGTGGTCCACAAAAGGCAGAAAAGAAACCAAGGAGCAGGGTGGTTTAAATGGTTTAAACTGCTAGGGACAGAGTTGAGCATCTGAAATGCAAACCCAGGCCTAATTTATGATTTTGAAAGAAGAAAGAGAGATGCCCCATGCAGGGTCCCTATGAGTCTAAATCAATTCCATAGCAGTGGGTCTGGTGCAGCTTAGGCTGGTGTCTGCAGGATGCAAATCACAGGTTCAATAGAACCAAGCCAAACTCACTGTCACGGGTCAGGTGGATGCATAGCAATACCACACACACACACACACACACACACACACACACACACACACACACACCACGGCCCACAGATTTCTGACACTGTCACTTTTTATAGGAGTAAAAAGTCCAGTCTTTCTTCTGCAGTATGCTCATGGTTTTGAACTGCCGACCATGCAGATCAACGCCCAAATGCGTAACCACTACAAAAAGGAGCAGTGAATGCACTTACTGGATCTACAGCAGTCTGAGGTCAAGGTAGCACTGAGACGCACTGAGTTGTTGCTGCTGCTGCTGCTGCTGCTGCTGCTACTATGGACAATAGTTGATTTCGGACTCTCAGCGCCCCTGACCCTGTCGGACAGGGCAGAAGAATCCTTTGGGGTTTCATAGGTGGTCATCTTATGGAAGCGGATCACCAGCTCTTTCAAATGCCCAGTCTTTTTTTTTTTTTGGTGAAATATTTGGGGCTCAATCTTTTCTGAGGCTTCGAACGCACACTGCTGTTCCCCTTTCTCTGGTTCCCAACTTCTTTACCTCTGAGACATCTACTTGAAGCAGAAAACGTCTAAAGAACCTGCCTCTGGATTGGCAGAGTGAACGGCCCCGCAGATGAGAGGCTCTGCAGGACTAGGGTAAAATGCCTTTTAAATCAGTGCTTTTAAAACTAACGTCTGAGGAATGCTACTTCAGCATCGGGAAACAGGACCATATGAGTTCATTTCAGCCATCTCTGGCAGCATCCTGGGCGGAGAAAAAAGAAAATCTTGAGAAAAAAAGAAAAAGAAACTTCCATAACCCTCTTTGGGCCCCTCCGCATTCCTGCTTTAAGCACTACAAGATTGATCCTAGCCCACAGATGCAGCTTTTGGATGTCAGGCCCAGCGGGCAGATGTTTTCCCTTAACTCGGCTGTCTCTCCCCCCATCTGTTTATAGCGTGTTTCCACTGCAGCCTGCACCTTGAGCGCTCACTGCGGACTGCACATCCCAGAGCCCTCTTGCCTGTGCACGGAAAGGGGGAGTTTTCAGTCACAGGCACAGGGTTCTGTTTTCTCAATGGCCCGGACATCTCTGTCAACCCCTTACTGCTTCTTTTGCAGGAGTCCAGAAACGGGACAGGGTCTTCACAGTTAAGCGGGACCAGCGGGGATTCTGCTCTATGTTCTGGGTCAATGAGACTTGGTGATGTCTATGGTGACTCCACCCTTTACGTGTGTCTGCTGGTCTGTCCCCTCCCTGCTTTCTCGCTACAGCATCTTCTAAAAAAAATCATTTTAATGGGGCTCATACAACTCTTATAATAATCAATTGTATGTAGACCACATTTGTATGTTGCCATCATCATTCTTGAAACGTCCTCCTTCTACTTAGGCCCTTGGTATCCTCTCCTCATATTTCCCCTCCCTTCCCTCTCCCCCTCCCTCAAGAGCCCTTACTAATTTACAGATTATCGGTATTTTGTTATCTTTATTGCTGTGGTTCTCCTCACCGTTCCAATGCAAAGCAACCCTACTTACAAGGGAAGCAGACCTGGCCCAACCTGTGTCAGCCCCACAACAGTGATTCTGTCTGAGTTTGTTGTTGCAGCCCCGGGGTCAATCCATCACCTTGAGACTCTGCCTCCGCTTTACGGAGCGCGATGGCCTTCTCCAGAGACTGGTCTCTCCTGGCAACACATCGAAAGCCGGAGAGAGGAGGGCTCATTGTCCTCTCGTCTAAAGAGCTGGGATGCTGCCTCCCAGACAGATGTCTGCTCTTCTGGCAGCCCAGGGGCTTTCAATCGCACGTGGCGGCACCACGATGCCACAATTCAAAGGCATCCGCACTTCTCTGGTCTTCCCTCGTTGTTGCCCAGGTCTCACAGGTATAGGAGGCGATTGAAAAAGCCATGGCTCACGTTCGTTCTCCAAGTCCTCTCTTGGCTGTCCACGCTTTCAAAAGGTCTGGGGGACGTTGGATTCTGCGAGTGCTCTTCTGTTGTCGGCCGCCACCTTCCTTGGTGGGTGGCTGACGTATCAACCCGCACGCTCGCACGAGAAGCCTGTCTGTTCCTCAGAAGGAAAGAAGGCAGTGTGGCAAATATATCTGTTGAACGCACAATGGAGTAAAGTCATGACCCTCATGAGACTATGGCCATTCTTAAACACACCGATCACGAAGAAGGGGGGAGGAGCCCGAGGGCTCCATCGGGCTGGCTTAAGTGTTTGGAGGTCACTTGCAGTTTGACTAAAAGAACACACAGGCCCAGTTGGAGTGGGGTCTTTCCTGTGAACAGTTAGATTCAGTGCTAAGGGGATTCAAACGGAAAGACAAGACTCTTGATGAATGTTCTGGCTGAGAAAGAAGTGGACCAGCAGGGAGCTCGATGGATGGAGAGAGAGGAACGTGCGCGAATCCAAACAGGCATGCGCATACACAACATACACATGTCCTCATTTCCAAAGATGCAACCGCACCTGGACACATTCTTTAGTCTTGTCAGTTAACCTGCAAGGAATGAAGAAGCTTAACTTCACATGGGCAGGGGCAGAAAAGCTCAAAGGAGGTAGAGTTTCTGGGCACAAGAGGAGGAGGGGAGCAGCAGTCCCTCTGAGAGGCTACAGTGGCCTGTGGACAGTCTTCTCAATGGCTTCATCCCCGACCAGGCCTGCAAGCCCAGGGTCATCGAAGTCATGGTGAGTGCTGCCCCATCACCAATCCAGCGCCCTTCCCCGAACCCATCACGCCCCTGCTCAACACAAGTGAGGCTTGGGGCAACCCACAGAGTCCAGATGTTAGAAGAAAACTCTTAGAAGGCAGTGTTTTTTTACCTGCAATTATCTGTAAACAAGTCACCGAGCTTATGTGTGTTTTCTTTAGTAAAAAAAATGAACCCTACCCCCATCGCACCCCCCGCCCCCAGAGACTCTTTGGAAAGTCGCTGGAATGGGAAACCAGGAGGCCAAAGCCGCCTCCCATTGAAAGCACCATGGAGAAATGGCTTAAAAGTCATTCTCTGATCCCACCATCGGCATGTACCGACGGACTCCCCTACATTTCATGCTTCTCTTAAAGGGAAACAGCCGGGGCTGTGGCAGTAAGCAGCAAAAGGTCAGAGACATGCGGCTCACAACACCAGCAAAATAACTGCCCAACCTGCCGAGATGTTTCCTAAGGCCCCACGGGCAGAAAAACCCGTCAGTGGTGAAATGCGCCATCCACACACTTGGCTGCAGTCGGCGGTGTTTCAAGGGAGGACAACCAGGGGTCCGGGGCACAGCTGTCAATCAGAGATGGCAATGTGGTTGTTGCCCAATGCCAGACTCCCCAGTGAGTATCGGGTGCCCCTGAAGAAGGGGGTTACCTAGGAACAGTCTGGCCTGTGTTTTCTGCCTCCTCTCCTCGGGTGACAGCCATTCCTTCAGCACCCAGGTGCCCTGAGAGGTGCAATTCAGACAACCCCAAACAGTTGACGGTTCTCACCCACCCTGCGGCTTTGCAGGTGAAAAAGGTTAGTGACCCGTTCCTTGGTTGATGAACCCAAGCGTCAAGACCACTGCCATGGAGTGGATGCCCACGCCCCAGGTCACGGAGGCTGTGAATCTTTATGGGAGAAGAGAGTCACACCCTTCCCCCTCGAAGCCATGGGAGCTTTGAACCACGCACCTTTTTGTTAGCAACCAACATTTACCCAACTGTGAAGCCCAGAAAAAAATCCTAAAGGCGGTTATATGCTCTACCTGATGGGGCCGTGGGTTGAAAGCAGACTCAACAGCCCCCAACGACAATCACCGTGGGGTCAGAGGACACGGCCTCAGTGGCAAACTTCAGAGAGTCCCCTTGGAACAAGCTTCTCTTGAAAAAAATGCCCAACAGGTGCAACTTCGACCTGCGGAGAGTGGGCCCCTGCGGCTCCCGTTATCCTGGGGACTTCTTGGGGGTAAAGAGGAGGCACATGCCATTACAGGAGTTTGGCAGGAGGCAGAGTCCGCACAGGCAAGATGGGGCTCACACGGTTCACTCTCAGGGTGCTGCTTTAGTTGAGTTTGAGCGAGACCCTGTTGGGGTAATTAGACTATCCCATCACAGACAGAGAGACAGACAGACACACAGACATGGTTCGTGTCTGAACACTCGGGAGTTGGCTCGATGGCCTCGCCGTCTTCTTCCACATTCCATGTTGAAAAGCACAGACCGTTAAGACTTTGCGAAATGTCTTCCAGCAAACACTGGTCCTGCGAGATGCTAACTAAGTTCAGTGCCAAACAACTCTGACTTCACGGCGGAATGTTCTGGGGACTGCGCCGACGATTATTCTGGTCCTCGATTGCAGAATCGCATTGAGATCTCAGAGCAGATTACAGATGCTGAGATATTCAGCAGGAAAGAACCCTGGCTCAAGCCAGCTGGTTCCCAAATGACTTTCAGAAATCCTGGTGTTATTTCCAGTTCATGCCTATTACCATCCTGAGTACCAAAGCTTTGGAGATGACTGGGGGTGGTGTGTGTGTGTGTGTGTGTGTGTGTGTGTGTGTGTGTGTGAGAGAGAGAGAGAGAGAGAGAGAGAGAGAGAGAGAGAGAGAGAGAAATCTTAAAGTAAATCCTGGTTGATACCTAATTGCACGCAATCTGTCACTAAGCCCAGCAGCTTCCTCCTGAGCACTGTGTCGCTACAGCCTCAGCTGCCCATTTAAAATCCTATTGTTTGTTTCTGGTTCTGTCATTCAGCACTTCCTGACGTCACACACAGAGCAGAAAAGATCTTGCAAAGAAGCACAATATTCACCCTCCCCACAATCTAACAGAGGGGTAAACCAAGGCCCCCAAAGGGAGGGGGCAGTCACTAGAGACATGGATGCTTGCAAGCATGCCTGCTTTTGCCACATCTCCATTTAAATTGTAAACACCGATGCCAACAGGGTTCCACAGCAGTGGGGGGGGGGGGGGACTTGGGGGGGAGGGAAGAGGGGAGGGAAGAGAAAGAGGCAGAAGGGGAGGGTGCACTAATGGAACACCCGCCCAGTGCCAGACACTTGGGCACACACCTTCCCACTGAACCCCTAACTAGCTCAGCACACCAGGTGGTTGACAGATGAGGACGCTCGCTCGGGGCCACAGTCAGTCAGCAAGGACCCGCCCAGGAGGTGAGCCAGGAAGTCTGACTCCAGGCGGACTGCGCCCCTCAGCACAAAGAGGCTCTGGAGGGGAGCCCTCTGGATGGCAGTGGAACCAGGAACCAGCAGATTTGAAGTGAGCGGGACAGACACATGTCCGCTGCAAGGAAGAGCAGACACCAAGTGGGGTGGGGGTTGCTCTCCCGTTCAAATGTGCTCTCACTCCTGACCGGGGAAGGTGGTGGGTTTGCCTCCTCCAGGAAAACAGAATCAATTGAATCGAGGAATAAGACCCGAACGGTGGTGTCTCCGAACACCAGGAATGATCCAATTGCAATATGTTGTACGACCATTTACTGTCAGGACCCACTGCCTTCTCCTGGCAGGCACAACTTTGCTGTGGCTGCTCTTTAAGATGTCGGCGATGTGCACAGGCCTGGTAAGACGCTGGCCATGGTGGTGGTGACAGCAGTGGTTCATTGCCACTTAATTTACAGAACACGTATTACTCAAAACCAATGTCTTCCTGGGTGGGGGTGGGAATGGGGGCGCTGGAAATGTCCTCCAGAAAGAGTCACCTGACAAACTCTGACAGAATTGCTTTTCATACTCCTTTCTGCCAACCAAACTAATAACCGCAGCCACAAAACGTGAGCTTCTTTTTCCCATGTGGGTTTTGTTTTTTGTTTGGTTGGTTTTTTTTTTTTTTTTTTTTTTTGCTAGAGGTATTTTGAAGACTTATTTTTCACTTAGTCATGAGACGGCTGTCTTTCTGGAGAATGGGAAGCTCACAGATAGTCCATGAGTGCAAATATATTGTGGTAAATGACATCGGCAAGAAACCAACAGCAAACAATGGCCCCAAATCATCAGACCAAAGTGAACAGGCGCACCAGAGGACTTGCACCAAGCATTCCAATCGTGGAAGCGCGCCTCAGCGTACGGGTCCCGGAGAGGGTCCATACGGCAGAAGGCCGAGTCGCCTGAGGAGAAAGTGTGGCTGACGCTAAGACAAGCCGACGGCCCTCGAACACCCAGGGCCACTTTCTCATCAGTGCAGGTAGGCCTGGTCCCCACTAGATGCACCATCTGCAATCAAAACAAAGCCACACCCAAGCCACCAGGGTGAACTTCTGTCTTCACCAGCCTTGGGTTCCTCAAACAGAAGCAGGACGTATTGTTCTCAGGCAACCAAACAGGCCCCAGTACCCTCTTCCTCCACCAGGGCCATTCCACGGAATGAAGAGTAAGCATGTGGGAGCAAACAGGGCTTGTTAAATCATGAAGCGCTGGGTCTCAGCTTATCAGCAGACGAGCTTGCCTCAGAGTGCACTGACAGTGTCCTCTGTCACTTGCTACAGTCAGATCCCACATTCCTGTGATTCCTTCCTCTTCAGGGTATGTCCTGCAACTGGCTGAGTGGCAGAGCTCATACAACGGCATCTTATTTCCTCCCAGGGAGGCTCTCGAACAGTTCATGGCCCTTGCCTCCTCCCCCATCACCGAGCCTCAGCAGAAAGAGCTGGTCACCCACTGCTGAAACCCTACAGCATACACCTTCGCTCTGCAAGTCTGCTGCTCCACAGACACTGGATTTTTAAAAATCCATGTACACTTCAGAGGGTTCATGTTTGCCTCCGTGAAGAAAAACAACTAGAAATCAAGTTAGAATGTATTAAAAAGCACCCCCTTCTGACTCATAGCACCCCAATAGCATGGGGTCGGGCTGCCCCGGGCCGTGTCTGAGATTGAGTCTTTACGGGCATAGACAGCCTCGTTGCTTTCTGTTGGAGCAGCTGGTGGCTTTGAATGGCTCACCTTGCAGGCAGCAGATCAGCACATAACTCACTGTGCCACCAGGGCTGCTCCTTCTCGCTCCTGGAGTAGACCGGGAAAAACAAAACCCCAAACCCCCAGGGTCGTGGGGTCAATTGTCCCTGAGAGCAACTCTTCCGGACAGGGTGGCACTGCTCTGAGAGTCGCTGAGATTGGACATCTTGACAGAAACAGACGCCTCCTCTTTCTAGCTCAGATCTGAATTCACAGACGACCGATACCGAGTCGATAAACAAACAACATATTTCAATAGTCAATAAAGATTCTCGCTAGGATCAACAACAGTCTGGAGTGGCTCTTGCCTGGTGAGATGCAACCGCTACCCAGAGTTCCACGGGCGGTGAGGTGCCCGGTGCTTTTCAAAGTCTCTCCTCACATCATTCCTTAGATCCCCGGAACAGCCGAGAAGCAGGGCATGAGTAACCTGCACTGCGCACCTGAGGAAGAGGAGGTGCAGCGTGTTGGCTGGATTTTAATCCACGTGGTCTGGCCCTGAAGTCCACACGGCAATCACATTGTTGTTCCCGGCCACCACGTCAGCTCCTTCATAGCAACCGTACAACAGATGGAAGGGCTGGCTACTACTGCTCCTGCTCCGGCAGTCTTGCTATGCTGGAACTAACTGTGACAGGACATGTCTTGGCCCACCACATTGAGGGCCCCCCTCTTCTCCCTGGCAAAACCACCTGAGAGATCCCGAACTGGAAGACCAATTTTCAAACACCAATGACTAGGGCAAATCCCTCCCCAAGAACCCTAAGCCACTTACAGTATAAGTCTGTGGTGACAAACTATGGCAGGTTTTTCAGGAGTTTAGAGATTTCTATTGTAAAAAGAAAAAAGTGATTATTTAATTGGACCCCTGGAGATGAATAAACAATCGCTTGATCGCTGGAGTTAAAGGCTTGTCTGTTTTTAGGAAAAGATTTTTTTTTTTTTTTTTGGGATTCCCCAGGATGTTAGGAAGATGATTCTTAGTAAATTGTGGGCAAGAAGGAAATAATATACATATCTGTGGCTATGAGCAGCTAACCAAAAAGAAAAAAAAACAAAAAGGAAAGACAGAAACTGTCTGGACTTGCTTAGCGCAACAAACTGCTGAAAGTTTTCTTGATTTTTCATCCTCTGAAGCATTTCTGCCCTATCAGGGAGGGTGTATTTCCCACCTGTGCCTCTGACAGCCTTGAAATACACATAACGTGTTTATTTTCCGCCTGCTGGAAACGTGTGCAAGTTAATCTCTCTTCGGTCTTTACTTTCAGGAGTTTGCATTTTGTTTGGAAAGCTTTGGGGCGAGAGAAAGCGCCCTTTTGTGTATAGCAAATGGCTGGCTGTTTGGTGTGTTTGCTCGGAGAAATGGAGGTGCCTGGTTCCAGGGCTTTTCTTCCCTGTCAGGATGGCAGGTACAAGATGGGACAGAAGCGAGAACGTGCTTGGACTGGGTTCCATCGCTCTTTGATGAGTGCCCACACCCCCGGAACTGGGGCTGTGGTGGGAAAGGGCAGGTTTTTTCGGTCTGATATTATCTGAAGCGGCCAGGTATTTGTGTTACAAAAGGATGCGTCCATCTAATCTTTGGACGATGGGAAAGACCCACTGGAGGAACCCTCACCTGTGGGCTGCCCTGCCCTTGCTCTTCACACTGAATGCTAACGTCAGCTGCTGACAAGCATGCCTCTGACTCACAGTGACAAGTGACTTACAGTAGCTGAAGTGCCACCCCAGGGCTATGTGTAGACATCAACACTGTGATTCCATGGGGTCTGCATTGGCTGATTTGTGGAAGGAGATCACGAGGCCTTTGCTCCTCCGTCTCCAGTCTGGAAGCTGCTTTGAAAGCAGTGCAGCATCCAAACAACACAGAAGTCTCAGATAGCAAGCCGGGAGGGGTTGTGCAGGAGGTGCGCTGCACAGGGATTGAACCTGGGTCTCCCACGTAGAAGGGGAGAATCCTGTCAATGACCCACCAACCAGCTCACAGTGAATATGAGCATCCAGGTAAGAATGACAGCGTTATCTTAAAGTAGAGCAACCTGAGGCATAACCATGGCAGCATATGTACAGCTGACATAAGTGATCATATGTGACCCCTCCATTTCTGCAAAACATGTTTAAGGAAGACATCCGAAGAGGTGCAGGGACTAAGCTAGGTCCTGTCTCAACCTGGATCTGGTCCTTGGATGGTGGATCGACCTGTATCTAGTCTTTGGATGGTCTATGTACCTCGTCTGGTCCTCGGATTGTGGCTCACCCAGGATCCGGTTCTTGGATTGTATAGCTCTACCTGGACCTGGACCTGGACTTTGGATTGTGGAGCCTGGCCGCTGTGTGCGTGTGGACACTTTGTGAGGGTGTGCTGCTATTATGGGCATTTAGAAGAATCAGAGACTTGAAAGTAGAAGGTTCTGGCCTGATCCCCTCCCTTCACTCACTTCAGACTACCATCCCATTTTACTGATGACACAGCCTGGGTACAAATAGGTTTACGTGGATATAAAACCATGTGGCACTTCACCCGGCACTTCTGATGACAACCAGACTGTGTCTGTGTTACAGGTCAACAAAGACACAAATGACAGTCTTGCAATCATTCGACCAAGCACAAGGATGGCGCTGTTAGGCATAACCACCATCTCTGCCTTCCTTCACCCCCCTCCCATAACTCCTCAGCCAATGAGATCATGTGAGAGGAACTGAGGTCTGGAAAGTCACTTTGGACTCATTGAAACACCCAGTTCTTCCAAAACAGATGGGCTAGAATGAAGTCCCTCACATGGTGTGTGGACTCAGACACAGTGGGGCAGATGTATGGCCTCTTAGGTGGACTTCCTTTCCCACTTTGTATTCTAGGGCCATTGCTTCTTAACCGTGGTCACCCTCAGAATGCCCAGTGCAAGAAACGGGGGAAGACCACAGCTAATCTCCTCTCAGTGGTGTTAGGAAGATGCTCACTTTCATGTTGACAAACCATGTGACCCCAGGTGTGGCATGGCTGTTGCCTGTGATTGAATGCAGGCATATAGCCCCCTCTTAAGAAGAAGTGGGGAAAAAGCAAAGAAATGGCTGCCATTGTCTGAGGGAATTTCACAAGATGCCACATTGAAGACATTAACATTCTGAGAACGAATTCCAGGAAACGTGGCGAGGAACATGCTAATAATGTACTGGAGCTTGGTAGTGAAGCTATGCCAAACGTCATGTCCTTCAAGAGGAGGAAACAATGTGTCCAGATGGTTAAGTCATCAAATATATTGATAGGACACATGTCATCAGAAGGCTCCTTCTGTTGGAAATCTGGATTTTTCTTATGACACTCTGAAAACACTGTCTTTGTGCAACTGGTTGAAGGGTGACATTTTCCGGCTACGTTACATCACATTATACAATGGCCATACGAGAATCAGATACCGCTTGGCAGCCATGTCAAGAAACCCTGTTCAGAAATGTGTTGGGTACCAAAGCGCAAGATTGGCGGTTCTAATCCATCAGCTATTCTGAGAGGGAAAGATGAGGCTGTCTGTCCCTGTCAAGACTGCCTGTCACAGAAACCCTACCTAGGGTTGCTGTGCATCAGAATCGACTCAATGGCAATCATTCGGGTTGAGTTGGGTTTGTGGAAAAATGATGTTGTGATTTCAGCTAAACAGTAGATGGAATTCATTAGTTAATTTTAATTCCTAAAGGGTGACCTACTCAAGGGTTCCCCAAAACACCTCTTGGAAACATTCTACTACCGTGTCATTGCATACGTCCGCAAACGCATACGAAAGTGAGACCTCTGCAACACAGCCTCGCCTCCTCCCATGTCAATTATCGCGTACTGGGGACCGGTCAGCTGGTCTAGCTTCTGGGTATAGAGGTGGGGCCTCTCCAGAGGCCTACCTAAGGATTGTGGTCACAGGAAGCCAGCCTCCTTGCTGTCGCAGGCATCCTCCACAAGGGGCTTCTGCGCCTCAGCTGGTCCCTGGGAGAAGCACAGTGATTAAGGTTGACACTCAATTTCCATGAAAACCAAGTGCAGGGCTCCCCAGGGAAGCTGATGCAGGAGTTTACACCCGTCACATGGAAACAGGTGCTGGCAGTGGGAGAGGGGAATCTGGAGATACATTTTTTGGGAACCTTATAGACATTCATTGGGGGGCACCCTCACCAACTCCCCAATTCAAATATTTCCATTTTTATTCTATGGATATTTCCCTACACTTTTGGTGTTCAAATCTTTATTGTAGCCGTGAGAGTAAAACAGCCAAGTTCTTCAGATCCCAAACTGGTTCAATAAAAAGTTAGGATCTATATATTGGTCCTTCAACTTAAGAATAAGAAGGGAAGCACAGCGAGGGCTGTGGAGGGGAGAGATTTCCGGAATTGTCTTAGACATGTTTGCTAAAACCCCATATAGACTCAGAACATGAAAACCCAAAGCCACTGTCCTGAAGTCAGTGCTGATTCACAGCGACCCGAAATAGGATTTCCAGGGAACACATAGTGTCATCTCTCTCCAGCTAGGGGTCTGAACAGCCATGACGGGTGAGCAAGCATCCATAGGGGCATTACTTCCTGTGATCCAATGTTTCACAAGGTGCAGAATGCCCCGGTCTGTAGAAGGCTTCCAGCTATATGAAGCCGGCTCCCCCATTTAGAGTTAGCAAAGTGTTCCGTGCTGTGAAACCAGCATGGCAACCCAGGCGGCTTGTAGCAGACACAATGCCACCCAGCACACAAAGTCCCTGCCCTGCAAGAAATAAACAACTCCCAGCCCTGACTCTCAATGTTGAGATCCTATCTCGACTCTCTGGAAGAGAGAGCCTGACACCATGGAAACTTCCAGAACTCCAGGAAAAGGGAAAGCCAGAAGCAGCATCCAGTCTCTTCCAACTCCCGGGTGCCCAGGTCATGTCCAAGAGATCCCTCTGTGCCCAGAAAGATATGCAGTGGCTGCCTTTCGGAAGGAAAGGATCAGAAGGATCTTTTCAGATTCAGAAAGGGAAGCAAAGTCCCTCTGGGTGGACTCAAAGGCTCAACTTGTTGATTGGCCCCACGTGTTCCACCGCTGGTGCCACCCAGGGGCTACAGGGGAAGAGGAGAGGGAAGGGCTGGTGGGTGTGGCCTCTGAAAGACAGCCCCCAGAGGGGAGAGGAACAAGGCGGTGCTGCCCGTGTTAGGACAAAACCTTCCTGTTCTGTTGGGTTTTTAACCACACAGGCACACTTTAAACATTCTTGTGATGTTGTCAGAGCAAGACGGGTTTGATGCCTCCAAGGTAGAGGCTATCCTGAGGACCGAGTGCAGCCTCCTGCATTGTCCTCTTGGGGCAGCTGTGTCCGAGAGCCCCCAGACACGTGTCCAGCGAGCGTTGGAGTGGAGGAGCTTTGACCGTGTCATGGCTTCAGTGGCCAAGTGCACGTGTGCCCCACGCCCACTACCCACATCTCAAAAGCAAACCCACATTCCAGCTGGGCTTGTTCCAGGCTTGTATCTCCCGTGACTTCCCCTGCTGGCTTGGATGATGAGGAGCCGGCTGTTAGGAGCACCGGGGTGTGTGAGAGAGCCTCAGAGCCTGTCATCAGCTCCCTTTGTGGATGAAAACGCCAAACCATGCCTGACGGGGTAGTCCGCAGCATCAGAAACCCTCACCACACGACCTCATGACAAACGTTGGCTCAGCCCATTCGACTGAACCCACAGAGAGATGTCCAGCTGTGTGTGCAGACACGCTCCTGGCTCTGTGGTCCAGGCTCTGACCTGCGAGTCCACACCCTTTGCTCACTGGGAGAAGAAAGAGTGCATTGAGCCCAGCAGTCTGCGGTGTTGTGGCAAAGTGTTGTCACCTCCCCCATGAAGAGGCCCATTGACTCCTGGGGAACCAAGTCCCAGGGTGCCAGCAGGCAGTGACTTTGTGCTGGGAGCTGACCCCAGGCAGTGCCGCCTCCCTGCTGAGCTCCGCCTGCTCTGCTCCCATTTGGAAGCAAGGCCAGGCAGATGCAAAGGTAGCTACCTAAGGATGGGCATGCTGGAAGGAGAGTGGAGGGGTGGCGTTTGATAAGCTGTCGAATCCAGACTGCAGCAGGAAGTGGCTCCCTTCCATCCCCATCGTGGGCTCCAGTTTCCGTGTGCCATCTAGGACAGGACTAACCCTGCCCTCCTCCACCAGGACTCACCCGCAGGCGTGGTATCGGCGATCTAGGCTTAGCAAGTCTGTTCCCATTCCACGTTTCAGGTGGCCAGGTCACCCCTGAATGGACTTCCAAGGACAGGCATGAAAAATGCAGATGAGAAAGCCAGTCGCAGCCCAGGAAACGAAACATTCATTGCACAAGGCGGGGTTTCTAATACATCAAGAGAGTAAGGCAGGGAGACCATGAACAGTGTGGCCCCTCACTCAGAAGACAGTTACCCGCCCACCCCCCCCAACCCACCCCGGTCCTGGAAGCAACTGTGCCGAACCACACAATCTGCTTCCTACTTTCAACAGGAGTCTTTCCTGCTTCCCTCTCAACACACACCAAAAAACAAATGAAGCACAGCGCCACTGCGTCCATGCTCACTTACAGCAACCCCATCGAACAGAGGAGGCCTGCCCCTGGGGGTCTTTGAGACTCCTTCTTGACGGAAGTAGAAAGCCTTGACCCAAGAGCGGATGGTCGCTCATTTCAAACTGCTGACCTTGCACCTCACAGCCCAGCACATAACCACTCTGCCCGCCCACTGTCCCAGAACCTGATGGGTTGTGCTCTGGGAACATTCCTGGTTACGCCTCATCTGCTTCATTTCTGGCCCTGTGAGTGCTACGTTAAATTCTGCATTTGCAATTCTGCTATTCCGGAGGCGGATGGACCACATCATGAAAAACGGAGAAAGCTTTGACGTGGTCCAGGATTTCCATATACTTGAAGCCACAATCAACTCCCATGGAAAGAGCAGTCAAGAATTCACACAGCATGCTTGCAGGATTGGTCAAAACTTGCTGCCCCAAGACCCTTTGAAAGTGTGAAAGAGATGAACCTCTGAGGACTAATGTGCACTTGACCCAACTAGGGAATTGTGGGTGATTTCATACGATGGTCGTGTTGGACAATGGAATGAGGAAAATCAGAGAAGAAGCAGTGCATTTGAATTAGGCATCGTGGGTTCTGCCGACGAACGCAGAATGTACCACACCAGTCCAACAAGCACATCTGTCTGGAAGCAAGTAGGGCCGGCATGGGCCTTCAAAATGAGGAGAGGAAGAGCTTGCCTTCCGTGCCTCAGACATGTTGGTCCAGAGGGACCAGTCCCTGGAAAAGGACATCGTGCTTGGAAAGTGGAGGATGTGTGAATCAAGAGGACTCTTGGCAGGAGGGCTCAGCACAGTGGCTGCACCAATGGGCTCAAACCTAGCAATGGTGAGGACGGTGCAGGACTGGGCAGGGTTTCCTCCTGCTGGGCATCACCAGGTTGCTGGGAGATAGGGCTGCCTGCCCGCCACCTCATAACCACAGTCCCCGGGTGGCACAAAGGGTTCTTGTGCTCAGCTGCTAACCAAAGAGAGGGTGGGTCATCTTTGTGGGAAACATCCACCTCCAAAGCCCTACGGAGCGAGGCCTGCGCTGACACAGACACACGACCCAGCCATTCGTATTGCACGTGAAAGATGAAGGCTTTCACTTCCGTGCTACGGCACCGACATATCCAGCAAGCTCTCATTTGAGGCAGGGTGGAGAGCAATCAGCCCAGGGGCTCTATCAGGCCCGAGAAATCGCCCACCCCAGCGAACAGCACACGCCTCACCCAAGAGAAGCCGTTCCAGCCCTCGCCTCAGAAGTGAGTTGATTCGATGTTTGGCCAGCATGGCCTGAGAATGGTGCTTCAAATAGCCAATCGGCTCTGGGGAGAAAAAATGACCCCCACTCCTGGTTTAAGGGCCAAGGGACAGAACTTCTGACAGCAGCAGCAAAGCACACAGGCCAAGACCCTGTGGCTCTCCCAGCTCTGGATCTACTCTGTCGTGTTAGAGGCGCCTGACAGAAGGCTGGAAGACCCCACTGGACCCAAGAAGTCACCAGCCCCTGATCCATAGACCCTCCTTACAGAGCAGGGTGCCCCCCTGGGAAGCTACCCCCCTTGTGAGCCCAGCTAACCTGATCCAGCAGCAATGGGAGAGAGGGCACGGACCAACTGATGTTTAAGATATGGGGGAGAGTAAACAGAGGGCCCCCCAAAGATGGGACCAAAAGGGTAGGGAGAAGAGCAGCAATGCTGTATAAACAAGAAATAAACACACGCACACGCACACACACACACACACACACACACACACACACAAAAGGAAGCTAAAGTTGAAATGATCTTCTTGATAAAAAGTTTTCCTTAAGACAGCACCTATGGCACGCAGAGCCACAATTCCAAGCAGCAGAATGGCCACCGAAACCAGCGAGGGGCTCCACTGACCCTCAAGAGGTCTACCCCTCTCTCGCATGCTCTCGCTGATGGGCACAGGGCGACCAGGCTGCCTGGAAGAGGGTCCTTTGTGCCCTGACTTGACCTGACTTGTTCACAGAGGTGATTTCTAAGATTGCAGGGGAAGGATAAATAGGAAGCGTTGATGTTCTTTCCACCAGGAAGGCAACCCCATCCAGCCCTGTCCCTGAGGCTTGGAGGAGACAAGGAGCCTCCCTTCTGGCTGTGCCAAGTATCTGCTGCTCAGGTGTGGGCCCAACAAACACCCTGCCTGTGCCTCCTAGGGAGCACACAGCACACACTGCCCCATCAGGAACAAGACACGTGACAGCAGATACTGAGAGGGCCAACCTGATGCCTGGTGCATCCAGTTAAAAGCCACGGTCTTTGTGATCATTTCGACTCCTGGGGACCCCCTGTGAGTCGAAATAGAAACCTGGGCTCACAGAGTTTTCAGTGACTGATTTTTCTAAGTCAATCACTAGGCCTTTCTTCGAGGCACCAGGTTGACTTGAACCTCCACTCTGGGGGTTCCCAGCCGAACATGTTAACCTCAGTTAACCGCCCAAGGACTCCACTTGGTGCACACGGGACATGAGGTACATCTTTACGAAGGAACAAGAAGCAAGACATCAAGTCATCAAACGCCAGCACTGACGTGCTTCTTTTATTAGCCACAGAAGACCCTGCAGGGTAGGTGGCCTTGTCTTGGGAAGACTAGGACAACAGGCATTTGGATGAAGAAGCCAAAGCCCCAGGTGTGAAACTCACAGTACTGAAAACCTCCTCTGGAAGGAATCTGACAGTTTTCATAGACAGTCATGGCCATCCAAGGGACCTGGCCCTTCATTCCCTGAAAAGTATACAAGAATCACCACTTTATCTGTCTCTCAATGTTGGGGTTTACTGAGGGGTCTAGGGATGAGAAGACATGTATTTGTCCACATTTTTTTTAGCACTAGGACAAGTCCTTTGTGCCATGACATAAGAACCAGAAGTCATCAAAAGCATTTTAATGCTAAGGAATTAAAGTCCTCTTAGTTGTTGCTAGTCTGTCTGTCCAGCCTCATTAGGGGGTGAAAATGCTGCCTCAAAACATGGGAGGTAAGGTGGTGCCTCTTAAGGCATCTCTACAGTAAATCCAACACCTGGTGCTCTGTAGGATATTAGCACGTTTGCAGGTATGTCACCAGGGAGCTTTACCCTTTATTCTTAAGTGACATGCTGTCCGGGGTGTCTATGTGCCTCTCTGTAGTGAACAAGAAATACCCCATTACTATATTTACCACACCCACTCCTGACTCAGCAATGTGGTTAAGTTACAAAGATCAGGTTGCTCCTCAAACACCAGCGTGATGCCAAAATGGAAGATGACTACGTCAAATCAGAGAGTGGACGAGGACCTGACCATCAATCACATAGCTCCCCAGTTACATCACGGCATAACTGCTGAACCGCAACACTGTACAACTGCCAGAGCCCATCGCTGCATAACTGCCAAATCACAGCATTGCATAACTGCCAGATCACAGCACTGCACAACTGTCAGATCACATCATTGCAGAGCGGCTGAATTAACACAATTATAACACTGAGAATCATGGTCCAGCCAAGGTGACATATAACCGGAGTCGTCACAACCAATATACTTCTCACTTCACATCTCAGCATCCATTACAGCAGACACTTGCCATCAGTGAGCCAAATAGCTAAATAGTCGGACTGTGTGTGTGCACATGTGTGCTAATGCTGTCATACATGTGAGCTCTTGAGTAATGAGATGATGGACAACTGAGGAGTAGTGTACACTGAAAAATTCAGTAAGTGTGTATGGGGAAAACGGTGTCAATTCTAAAGCATTATGGGGTCACAATCGGCCATCCATTAAATTGGCCAGCTGGTAAGAGACCAGACAGGTAGAAAGACTCAAGTTCTCACCTACCCGCTTGCTTCCTGGAAACACAGAAGGCTGCTCAGGAGTCCAGGCCGGTCTACTTTGGTCAGAACATCAGCACAACTTTAACTCAGACTTCAAACAAAACCACTGGATCTTGGGGTATCGTAAGTTAGACGTGGAATTGTCCATCTCAAAGTCAGAAGTTCAAAACCGCCAACCAAGGGGACAAAAATGAAGCTTCCTATCCCTGTGGAGGAGTCCTCATGGTATAGTGCAAGATCAACAGTTCAAAACCACCAGAGAAAGAAAAGGCTTTCTGCTCAGTAAAGAGTGACAGTCTCAGAGACTCACAGGGGCAGTTTTTCCATGTCCTATAGGGTCCCTCTGAATCGATGGCAGTGACCTTGGTTTGGGTTTCGTTCTGCTCCTGGAAAGCATCACAGTCTTGGAAACCCACAGACGCAGCTCTATCCTGTCATACAGAGCTGCTAGGAGCGACTTCAGGGTAGTGACTTGGGTCGTGACTTGAGTCGTGCCGGTGTCTGACTAAGTTAGACCTTCTTGGACATCCAAGAAGGAGGTGCATTTTTCCAGGAAGGAGGTGGCCACATGCTAACTTTGGTCTGTCTGCCAAACTGGTCTCTCAGTCATGGGCCACTTAGCTCATGGTGAGGCCAGTGGCCTGAAGCCACCCCACCATAATGTGGGCTACTCGCGGGTGCCAGACGAGGACCAAGAAGAGGGCTCCGGCCGGCAGACAAACACTCCAGACACACAGTTCCTGTCCTTGTCACACCCTCTGTGCATCAGACTCGGAGGAGCAAACACCAAACTGCTGTCCCCGGATAAAGAACTCCCATCAACGGGGAATATAAAACGTTATTTAGAACTTCTGTTCTCAGATGGTGAATACAAAGGAGAGGCTGTTGTGCCAGGGAACAGAGGGATCCAATATTCACAATGCAGGAATGCTCCCACTGCACATTCTGTTTCCAAAACATTGAGAACTGCAGCAAGGCTGTGCGCTGGGGTCCAGACGCTGCTTCTGGAAGCAGGAGGTGAGATAACCCCACTGCTGGCGCTCCCAGGAGAGGCGGTGTCGGCGTGGGGGGGCAGACACTGTAGACATCAGACCCCACGAACATGCAGAAGAGAGGTCTGGCAGGGAGACGGAGGCTGAGGGTTTTTACAGCTACAGAACATTCCAGTAACATACCACGGGGAACCTCAAGCATTTCGTAAATGAAGCCCTTGGGCCCAGGGGCCTGGGAAGGACCAGCATGGGCTTCCTGCCCCCGTCTCCCAGGGTTGTAGCCAGAAAGAAATGAGAAGCGTCTCTTTCCTATGGATTTTACACACCAGATTGTGACCTGCCTACCAGGTCCGGGGTGGGGAGCGGGGATGGTGGTGGTGGGGAGGGGGGCGCAGAAGTGACCATTCTTTTACCAGCATAAAAGGAAAGGCGCCTTGGTGGCCCAGTGGTTAGCTGCTTGGTTGCTAACTGAAAGGTCAGTGGTTTGAGTCAAATAGCTGCCCTGAGGGAGACAGACAATGACTTGGACACTATCCCCCTCACCCCCACCCTTCCTGGGGCAGTCCTGCTTCCTCCTGCAGGACCACTGGGGCTGGAATTGGTTGGTGATGTTGCTGTTAGGTTGGACTGCGCTGTGGGACTTCATGTCAATCGCTGGGGGCGGGGGGACCTGCAATGAGGCAAAGACCCTGGGCTTAGGGGTCAGGTTCACCCGACCTTCATCCTGGCTCTCCCACATGAGAGGTGACCAGTGCCCTTGGCTCACTGTCTCTCACACGAAACCTCCTGGCTATAAAACTGGAGTCAAGGGACCTGCGGCAGGGCAGTTTCCACTGCGATGCAGACGATGGTCCCTGACTCACCCAAGACTCACCACGCACAGCAGACAGAAGCCAGCCCCACAAACAGTCCCAGAGCACACACCTGCGCCCCATCCAGGTCTCCTGGGCTGGTGCTTCAGAAACAGATCACCATCCAGGCCTCTTTCTGAATTGTCAGTGTGTTGGCTGGAAATCAAGCTCAGGCCGGTGGCACAAACGGTGAGTATTTTACACAGAACCACTATGGTCCCCTTTAGGATCTACAGTGGTATCAAGCCAGTAGTGACCCAGGGGCAAAGCGGGGGACCCCACCTCTACCCCCCAGTCCTCACAGCTCTTGCTCTGCATTGCGGCACGGCCCCCACCACTGCCCAGGAAGAGGCTGCCCATGCCTGTGAAGATCTACAGCCTCTGAAATGCCACTTGGCATCATGAAGGGTCAGGAGCGACTGTGGGGCAGTGTCTCACTCTACTACTATCAGTGAAATGCGTACCTCACAGTGAGCCTGCCTTGGGGGCCAGCCTGTGTGGTCTCACCTATCCCCTGCTGGACCTCTGCTTCCTCCACAGACTCACAGAACTAAGACGGGACCTGCTTGAGCCTTTTCCTCATTATCTGCCCCTGAGCAATATCTCAGGCAATGCACTAGCCTTTTCGGGTGTGCCCTGATAAAGGAATATTTTACACACACACACACACACACACACACACACACACACACACTCCGTAAAATGCCACCGGTCTGATTCTCATTCTTGACAAGGCGAGCTGAATAATTGAATGTGAAGGTTCTCCCCACCCCCACCCCCACCCCCCCGGCAGTGGCTGCCCCCCCCCCTTTTATCTCCTGCTCTGGGCTCTCGGGGGACCACTTTCAAACGAAGCCCCCAGAGGAGATGTGGGGTCACTGTCAGCAGCTCAAAGTCCCCGTTCTCAGCCTGCCTCACTGACTACAGACTCCAAAACCCAATAGCCCAAGTTGACATGACCGAAATGTTCAGGGGGCTGGTGGGGATGCCCACTAAGAACCTTTGGGCTCTGGGTTGGTCCCTCTGGCGGGGTCGGAGGAACGGACAGAGCTGGGTGATGTGGGACTCTTCCTGTCAGCGCCCATGCCCCATACACCTCTCCTCCTAACTCACTGCATCACAAAGGACAGCCTGCTGGGGCTTGAAACTCACCCCTCACTTCCCTCCCCACCAGAGTGCGTCAGAAGAAAGACCTGGGTCTGCTTTGGAAAAGCCAGAGCTGAGAGTGAAAACCTATAATGACACAGACCCTCCGCTTCATCACAGCTGGTGTGTGTGTGTGTGTGTGTGTGTGTGTGTATGTGTGTGTACAGTGAGGGGTGCACAGCTGACTCATTTGCCTGCTACCTGAAAGGCTGGCCCTCAGAAGAAAGATCCAGTGATCAGTGACTGAGAGGTGGGTCCCTGGAAACCCAGGGAACATGGTGCCCCCGTCACCATGTTCCAGAGCCCACTGGCATCCTCTGTTTTCTGTGAGCACAGCCTCGTTTCAAATCCACTCAGGTTGACGGGGCAAAGGGGAAGATCCACCAAGGGGGGAGGGCAGGACTGCTTGCTCACCCACCAAGAGTAGGAACCCCTCAGATGGGGGCGCAGGAGCCCAGTGGTGAGAGGCTGTGAGGAGACACAGGGGAGAACAGGGGCACACTGGGGGGATCATGTGAGGCCCAGGATCCTCGGGGATGAGGGAGCCTTCTATCTGGTTAGGGTGGGCTGAGTGGAGAAACATCTGGGGACCCCAGCCAGTGCCAGTCAGGACTGCAGGCCTCGACTTTCAGCTTCCAACACACAGCGAAGCAAAGCACACACACAGCCAGAGCTCCCCACGGTGCCTGGTGAAGTCTCAGGGCATCAGGTGGGAGGCAGCCAGGATGGCAGGAGTGGACAGCAGGCCCTCTGTCCTTAGCTGCAGAGCAATGAACTTGGACGAAATCTTCACACGTACAAGCACCCCCAGTAATGGGGTGGCAGTCACTTCCCTGAGTGGTCTCACTGGCTCTTCAGAATCACCTTAGGGCGTGGGTATTCGGAAGGCATTTTTCTGAAAAGCCTCCAAGGTTACGAACGTTGTTATAGATGAACCAGGGCGAAAGGGGAGGTCAACCTCCCGTCCAGGGGTTCCAGTTCCACGTTCTCTCCTGTGAACCCCGTGACCACACAGACACAGGCATCGCAGGCCTGCAGAAGTCAACTCAAACCCAGAGGCTGTCAGAGACATAACCGATAAGTCGGGGAGGGAGAGGTTCCTAGGAGAGGGGGAGCCACCAGAAACAAAGAGAAAAGGCAAATGACGAACCAGAGATGGGTGAGAAACCCCAATCACGGACAAAAGCCGAATTCCTCAGCTTGCAAGGAGGGCTGCCAAGTGATCAAGGAGGGTCCAATGAGCCCGGTCAATGGCAGAGCCTTGGCAGGGCCATCAGAGAAGTTTGTCAGCCCACAAAAGGAGACCCTACTCTACCCACAATCGGGGAAATGCAAATGAAGCGTTAAGATGGCAAACATCAAAGCGTTTTATTCCCCGCTGCACTGGGAAGGCCAGGAGGAGAGAGGCACTTTCATAAATTGCTAATGAGAAGATAAATGGATGCATCCCCCAGGAAGGGCAGTCTGGCACCATCCATCAAAATTATAAATGCACTTATCCCCAACCTCGAATTCCAACTCCAGGATTTTATCTTGCAGCAAGACCCACACGTGTGCACCATCACATCTCTATCAAGCCAGCATCTGCAGCCTTGCTGGTTGTGGCTGGTTGTGGCTTCAGAATGACCTAAATACCTAGCGGAGGAAACAGATTAAGTAAATTATGGTCTAATCACTATAATGGCCAATTATTGAGCCATCAAAGAGAAAAGGGAGCTCTTAATGTATTGAAGGGACAGACCCCAAGAAAGATTGTCCGGCCAAAAAACAACCCCACCCAAAAGCAGAGATTATGAATGGCAAAGAGAATACGCTATCCAAAACATAAAAATCCCAATGACACCATTTATCCTTAGACATGGGTATGACGGTCCCTGGGGAAGGTGCACAAGAGATTGCTCACAGTAGTAACTTGCAGAGAGAAGCTGGTGGCTGGCTGGCCCAAAAAAGGTTGGGAAGGAGACCGGTTTTTCTCTGTGAGCTCTGAGTATCTTTTAAACATTGTAATATGTGTCTCTATCACCTGTTCAAAAACTAAATGGCATCTATACCACATGCAAAACATTAGGCAAGAGTCAAGCAGTAGCAGAGCGGACTGTGGCCCACTCTTGCCCACAGTGAGCAAGAAGAAGAAGCTATGGGACCCCATTTTAGGGACGCAATGGAAGACCAGTTCACCTCGTGATCAGAGCTTCCTCTCTGCTGCAGGCTCCCCATTCCTTGGTTATGTAGCCTGGGTGAGTCCCAGTATCACTCGTGAGAGGACCCAGTTTCTCATACCCAACGTGGGGACAGTAATCCTTCATTTCTCCTGTGACGTGGAGGAGTGACGCCGCCCAATGCTGCTCACTGCCATTGACTGGATGCCAACTCACAGCAGCTCTGTAGGGCAGGGTTGAACTGACTGCCCCTATGGGCTTCTGAGACTGTCACTCTTTATGGGAGTAGAAAGCCCCATCTCTCTCCTGAGGAGCGGCTGATAGTTTTGAACTGCTGACCTTGCAGATCACAGTTCAACTTGTAACCACTATGCCACGGATGGGCTTTCTACTCCCACAGAGAAACCCACTGAAGACAGTGCTGTCCTATCCCGTAGGGTCGTCATGACTCAGCATGGACTCAACGGCAGAGCGTTTGGTTTGGTTTGCTTCTCTCCAGCGGCTTTGAGGGCTAACCCCAGTCCAGAGCACACACCAGACTACCATCAAGTCCATTCTGACTCACAGTGACTCTCCATAGTGTTTCCAAGGCTATAAATTGTCCCAGGAGTAGGTATGGCCATTGGTCTCTCATCAAGAGGCTGGTGGGTTTGAACCACCAACCTTGCAGTTAGTCGCTCACTTACCCTGCAGTGCTACCAGAGCTCCTCATGAGGAGAAACGCTGAATATATATGAGGCCCCTGGAACTTTCCCAGACACACAGCAAACACATGCAAAAACTAAGTCATTCCCCTGCTGTCAGGTTGATTTCACCTCGTGGAGCCCTTAGAGCAGACCCACCCTCTGGAGCTTCCAAAGCTGTCATCTTCATCTTGACAGAAGCAGATGGCCACATCTTTCTCCAAAGGGGTGTTTGGTGGGTTCAAACCACTGACCTTTTGGTCAGCAGCCAAGAGCTGACAGCCTGCCGCACCGGGGCTCTTTCTCATGCCCAGGGTTTGTGAAGACATCTTCACCGAGACACTGCACCAAGATTGAAAAGCCAAGCAAGAATCACAAGGGGGGGGAAAGCAGAGGGAAGGGTGGACTGTGAGGTCAGAGCCAGACCGGTCCTGGCTCCTTGGAGAAGTTCATCATAGCTGCAGGTAGCCAGTGGAGGTGGGCTTGGTCCAGTCAGGCAAGCTTCTCCATGGACAATGGGGAGCCCGTGAAGAACTGGCTTGTGAAGAACTCCATGACTGGGCCAACTTTTCTAGAATGACTTCCCTGGAGGACAGGTGAGAGAGATATGGGGGGGGGGGGGGGTGTCAGCTGGAGGTAGTGGCAGTGACTCCAGGGAGAAATGAGAGGACTGTGAACTAAGACAGAGGTTGAGGAGTAGCCTAAGAGGAAGTGATCAGGGGACACACAAAGGTGGAAACCACTGAGCTTGTGGATCAGCCTTGGGGGCGGAGTGGGAGAGGGGAGGTGTCAAAGATACTGAGCAGAGGTCTGGCTCTGCTCATCTGGAAGACAGTGTACACGTCACCTCTCGGAGCTCAAGAGTCCAGAAAAGGAACTTGTCTAATGCATGGAGGTAGACTGTCTCACAGGTAATCTGCCTCAGGCAGAGATGCTGCTGGTTTTGAACTGCCAACTCTGTGACTCACATACGGCCCAGCAGCCCAACATGCAACCATGACACCACCAGAGCAATCTGTAGGCGTCCGAATTTCTGATGAAGGCTGGAAACATAGGTTTGGGAGGTATCATGACAAAACCTTACCATTTTAATGCCCTAGACTCTAGGGAAAAGGCTGCTTGCAGTTGGGTGCTGTCACGCCAATTTTTGGAGGAATTGAGCTGGATGAGATCTAGGGTCAGGATACTAAAGGGTCAGCTGTATCATTCACTCACTCTCATACTCACGCACTCACACTCTCACACTCACTTATGCACTCACTCACACCCACACTCATGCACACACTCACACTCATTCATGCACTTACACTCACTCTCACACTCATTCACTCCCTCACACTCATAGACATACTCACACTCATACTCATGCACTCACTCATCCTCACTCTCACACTCACGCACTCACTCACACTCACACCCTCCACTGAAAAGATCCTAAACTCTCAGCTTCTGTTTTCTGTTTTCTCCCCTTCTAAAATTGGGATGAAATATTAGATCATCTCCAAAGTCTCCTTGAAGCTCCAAAATATTGGCGAGCTGCAATCTGAGGAAGGAATACCATGGAACATTTCAATTCCAAACGACCACTTACCATCAAATGCACCTTCCATCCTTCCTGATTGGGCAATATCGATATTATTACTTTCTTAGTCACAGCATTTGTTACAATGGAAAGGGTACTAATCTCACGGGGATCCCCCCACATCTAGGATGCATCAGATGTTCAATGTTCAAAGGTCATACTTTCACATAACCGCCTCTTGCATGGGTGAGGACTCACAGGTGAACAAAGATGGCACCCACACCAGGGGGCGACTGCCAATGTTGGGTTCCATCAAATCAGTTCTGACCCATAAGGATCCTCTGCACAACGGAACCAAAACCTGCCTGGTCCTGAACCATCCTCATGATTGTTCCTGTGCCCATTGTTGCAGATATTGGGTCAATCTATTTCACTGACTTCCTTCCTTCCTTCTTCCCTTCCTTCTTTTCTTCCTCCCTCCCCCGCCTCCCTTCCTTCCTCCCCCCTCTACTTTACCAAACATGATATCCTTCTCAGGGACTGGTCTCTCCTGACAACATGTCCAAAGTAACTGAGACAAAGAACACTGGGATCCCGAGTCATTCTCTATCTGCATAAATTGTAGAGTTATGTCTCTAAGATCTAAGATCGGTACAGAACCCCTGGAGCGGCCATGGCCTATGAGTTGGACTGCTAACCACAAGGTCAGTGGCTGAAAGCCACCAGCCTCTCTAAAGAAGAATAACGAGACTTTCTGCTTCCACAAAGAGCTCCAGTCTCAGACCTGACCCCTTGCACCCTATAGCCCAGCCTTTCCCCTTCAGACTTCTTTTTGTTTCCCCTCAATTCAAAGACAATTGAAAAGGAACACAATTGGACTCTCTCAAGGGTTGTGACATGGTGTAGATCAAAGAGTTCAGAGTTCTTCTCACACAAAAGACCTGCATTTGTTTCCGGGTCCTTCCTTGAATAGAGGCTGGCTTGTGGTTAAACAGCTTTCAACAGAGCTTCCATACTCCAATGGACTGGGAAGAGATGCTGTGAAATCTACTTCCAAAAATGAGCTAATGAACGTCTTGTGGATCACACGATCCCATCCTGTTGTGCACTGGGCTGCCAAGGGGCAAGGGCCAGGCCAATGAAAGGGCAGGTCAGAGCCAACACTGAGGGGTGGAAAGCATCCTTCCCACCTGAGGAGGCCTGTGGGGCTTTTGTCGGCCTGAGTACACAATATGGACCAGGGGCAGTAACATGCTTAGAACCCCCACTGGCTGGTCTCTTGGAGGGGGAGCCCAGCATCATCTGGGAGAGTCCAGTTGCCCTTACAGCACAGCAACCGTCATTACTCATAGCCACAGGGGATTTCATTTGACGTATGACACACAGAAGAGCCCGGCCAAGGTGGCCAGTTTTATCTAAATGGGCAATTATTCATAATGTCTGTCAAAGTGCAATTTCTCTGGAATCTATATCTTTTTACTAAAAAGCAACATATGCCACTGTTTAATTGACCTAAAATCTGCTATCTTTAGAAATCATGCAATACACCCTTGCAAATCAAAGACTCAATTAGATTAGTTTGAAATGAGTTACTTTGAAAAATAATTTTAGTTGTAATCTGATTTCAGCAAGACGCTTTGGGGGACTATATGAAGGAAGATATTAGGCATCTTCCAACATTACAAGCCATATTTATCATTAATAACTGCACTATTAAAACATCAGCTATGTAATTTACTAGAAGCAAGCATAATCTCTGATGCATGGAGGGGCTGGAAAGAAAAAAGGCAAAAATCGATTTCTGTCTTTCAAATTTAAACACACACACACTCATATGTAGGAGGCCAAGTCAAAAGTGTTGCTTCAGAATCACAGAAACATTTTTCAAACAAATGTGAATGCTACTGTTTCTCAATATAGCCTCCATCTAAGCCTACACACTCTGAAACTGGGGCTTCTGTCTCTCTGCTCCTCCCAGAAAGAACTCAAGAAAAAAATGCAAGCCTCGAGTTGCAATCTGGAAAGGTTCTCTGGACAAAATAGTGGATGATGCAGGTGTATCAAGAGAAGATGTAAGAATACACAGTCGCTGTACCAAAAAGAGCTGGTTGGTAGCCCATCATTCTAGGCAAGGATCAAAGGTGTTGAAGGAAAGAGTTCAAACTGCCCCGAATGCATTAGCCAAAAAGAAGGTTTCAGAGATTGATGGAATCGCCGTTGAAATGCTTCAACAGGTTGCTCTACTATGGGAAGCACTCACCCATTTATGCCAGGAAGGTTGGAAGAGAGGTACTTGGTCAACTGACTAGAAGGGATTCCTATTTGAACACATTCCAAAGAAAGGTGACCCAAAAGAATACTCAAACGCCAGAACAACAGTTCTCAACCTCTGGGGGTCAAAAGACCCTTTCACAGGGATCACCTAAGACCATGTTTCTGAGGGTCTTAGGAATCGGGACCCCGCTCCTCTGTCTCCAGGCAGGTCCACCCACATTCAGATACACCCACACACAGGGCCTCACCACAGGAGGAACTGTACTAAAGGGTCACTGCATCAGGAAGGTTGAGAACCACTGGTCTAGAACAAAATCATTGAAACTGCAACAGTGGTTGCAGCAGTGCATTCACAGGTTGATGGTAGAAGTTCAGGCCAGATTCAGGAAAGGAGGTGGATCTTGGCTGAAAGCACAGAATACCAGAAATGTTTACTTATCGTTTATTGACTATGCAAAGGCATTTGACTATGTAGACCATATTAAAATGTGAATGGGAATCCCAGAACACTTCATTGTGCTCATGAGGAACTTGTTTATGGATCAAGAGGCAGCTGGGGTTGGGGGGTGGGGGGAGAATCAAGGTATCAGCATGGTTTAAAATCAAGAAAGGTAAGCTTCAGGGTTGTATCCGCCCACCATACTTGTTCAATCTGTGTGCACAACAAATCATCAGAGAAGCTGGGCTACCAGAAGAAGAATGTGGCATCAGGATTGGAGGAAGGTTTCTTAACAATCTGAGATGTGCAGGTGACACCACCTGCTTGCTGAAAGTGAGGAGAACTGGAAGCACTTTCTGCTGAAGGTCAAAGATTGCAGCCTTCAGGATGGGTTACGACCCAATGTAAAGAAGCCCAAAGTCCTCACAACCGGACCAATAGAAAACATGGGGATTAGTGGAGAAAAGTTTGAAATTATCAAGGAAGTTGTCTTGCTTGGACGTAGCAGTCAAGAGTTCAAAAGGTGTGCTGCATTAGGTAAGCCTGCTGCGCAAGGCCTGTGCCAAGTACTGAAGGGCACCGATGCTACTGTGAGAGCCAAGGTGTGCCTGACCCAAGGCACGGTGCTTTCCAGGGCCTCACATGCATGTGAAACTGGACATTGAATTAGAAGTCCAGAGAGGAATTAATGTATTTGAATTATAGTGCTGGAAAAGAATATTGAAAGTACCACGGAGTGCTAAAGGGACACACAAACCTGTCTTGGAAGTAAGGTCAGAGTGCCCCTAGGAGACAAGGATGGCAAGAGGATGTCTTATAGACTTTGGGCGTGTCATCAGGAGACCAGTCCCTGGGAAAGGACACCATGCTTGGTAAAGTAACGGGAGTGAAAAACGATGAAGGCCCTCCGAGAGATGGACTGATACAGTGGCGGCAGCATTGGGCATCGTGAGGATGGCGCAGGCCTTTGCGGTGCTTCCTTCTCCTGTGCATGGGGGTGCTATGGGTCAGAACTGACGCGGCCCCTCACGGCAACAATGCTTCCCAGGAAAACCCCACACTCTTCCATCCACACCACCTCAAAACCAAAGTTCCTGGCATCTCGGAGTCTTAAATCTGTGCTTTTAAAGTGATCTGGGGATTTGCGGGAGCCCTGGTGGCGTCGTGGATCATCTGTTGGGTTGAACAACCCAAGATGAACAACAGTTGGTATCCACCAGGCACTCTGCACGAGAAATCGGAAGCTTGTTGCTGCGTCAAGATGGACAGACTAGGAAACCCAGAGGGGTAGTTCTACACTGTTCTAGAAGTTTGCTGGGAATCGGGATTGACTTGGTGGTTGGTTTTGAGTGTGAGGAGCAGAATGAATTCTGAAGGGGCTGTGGGGTGGATAAGGGAGGTTTTACCCATGAAATTGTCATGGGACAACGCTTATAGCCCTCGGAGAGGCGCAGGTGCACTGCCCTGAAGGCAAACAATTCCTTGGGGAATCTTTGCTGACCTTTTATCTCCCTGAAGCAGTTTTCATTTTCTGCATGCTTCTATCTAAAAGAAGCCCCCATGATCATCCTTGGAGAAAATCTACCAAAATGACCCCTCTGGGCTCCAAAAACCCAGCCTTCTGATCTGACCCCTTGGCCTGGAATTGAATTGGCTCAGTGGATGCCCTGGGAAGCTGTATTGGTTGTGGCTCTTGGTGCCCTGCTGAGACAGAGACTAAAAGAACATGTCTCAGGCTAAAAGAACATGTCTGCACACATGCACTGAGTGCAGCATCATGCAGAGGCACATAATGTGAGAAATCAACCTACCAACCTAGTAGCAATTCTTTACGATACACCCTCATACACACAGCACACACATACATGTGTGCATGTATTTAGAGTGTGTGTGTGTGTGTGCATCTTTACTCTAAATTTCATTATACCCCACATCACTCAAACTAGGGAATGTTCACCCATAAACTGAGATTGCTATTTCTCCTGTTATTTTCCCAAACATGGAAAGGCTGACAGCTGCTCTTACTGCTAGCAAAGCTGTCAGCCACTCGCTTCTGGGGAAGGCAACATGACAGAAACAATCACGATGTGGAATACACTCACTGTTGGTTGAAGAACTTCCATTTCTAGGATGTTTCTTCCCCCTCCTCCCCTTCCCGAGGTGTACATAGACCAAACCGGGTGTGTCCAAAGTAGCCACACAACCACTGTCTGCACCAGCCAAAGCCTGGAAATAACCTGCACATCCACCAGTCAGGGATGAGTCTGAGAAAGCATACGATGGTAAATAACACATGCAGCTATAGCAAAGAAAGAGGAAGCTATCTGTTATGGATTGGGACTGAATTTCAAAATGTACTCGAGTTAAAATAAAAATAAAATAAAGGGATGTCTGGGTGAGTGTGTGTGGTGGAGATGAGGTAGGCTGCAATTCTTCAGGTCAGCAGTGAAAGAGCACCATCTGCTACAAGGACTGGAGCTTTCTGCTCCTGTGAAGACTAACAGACTCAGAAACCAGCGGGGCAGTTCCACCCTGTCCCACAGAATCACTTTGAGGCAGCATCCACATGTTGGGGGTGTTTGGAGGGTTTTCCCATCCTTGATATAAAAAGGGGGAAAGGAAGTATATACATGCATGTGCCTGTATGTGCACACAGATACACATTTGTATCCGTCCATGTACACACACACGCACACCCTTTAATACACAGACTTCAGGCAGCAGAGCGAGAAGACTGGTCACTGAGTATCTTTGGGACCTCTTGGGTTCTGAACCAGACGGGCTAGTTTGCTGAAATTAACACGTGCAAGTAACAATCAGGTGTGCACTGGTCAACATGAAATGAGAAGGCCTGGTCGTGCGATGGTTGAGCACTCGAATGCTGAGGGAATGGTCGGTGGCCGCAACCCTCCAGCAGTTGCGGAGGAGGAACACCTGGCTGGTCCGCCTACAGGTCCGCCTGAAGTGGAACAGACCCCACGGCACACAGCCACAGCCACACCCACTCCCACTCCTGCCCTCGAGTGAATCCCAACTGAGAGCACCCCAAGAGAACACAGTAGGGTCGCCCCTGTGGATTTCCGAGACTATAAGTCTTCACAGAAATGGAAAGCTGCTGGTTTCAAACTGCTGACCTTGCATTTAACAGCCCAACTCGTAAGCCACTACACCACCCGGGCTGCACACCACCACACCAATGAGCACCAACTGCGTACCCAGACATGTCCTGTCTTTGCAAGAATGGGAAGGAACTTGTATTTTCAGCACCCTAGGAAAAAATCCAGAGGACTAGAGTGATGGAGCCTAACCATCAGCCAGCTCCACGCTGAGAAAACAGAAAGGACGCCGTTTGGAGGGGAAAATAAAATAAAAGCATAAAATTGCTGTCCAGCGGAGTCAGATCCAAAGTGAGCCTACAAGGTGCCCAAGCGTGCCAAGGGCGGTGCTTCTCCACCTGCCTCATGCCATGACCCTCCTACAGATCCTCAGGGGGTGGTGACCCCCAACCAGACAATTATTACCGTTGATACTTCATTACTGTCATTTTGCAACTGTTTTGAATCGGGCGACCCCTGTGAAAGAGTCCTTCGACATGCCGAAGGGGTCACGACCCACAGGTTGAGAGCCGCTGCCACAGGGTTTCCAAGGCTGCCCTCTTTATGGAAGCAGATTGTCTCATCTTTGTTCCACAGAGAGGCCGGTGGGTTTGAACTGTCACCCTATCAGGTAGCAGCCTGAAAGGCTCACTCACTGCACCACCAGGGCTCCTTGGAAAAGCAATTAAAGGGGCCTAAACCATCACTGAGTCCTTCCTCGGATGAATGGCAGGGACGCTTTGTTCCAATGAGCTGAGAGCAGCACTGTGTGGCCCGCAGTCTGCAGGGAGGGAGCTGGCGGCCCACAAGCACAGGGGGGACAGAAAAAACAACTGGAGCTGGTTCGGGACCCCCACACACAACAGCCCAGCAAAAAGGAATACGTCTCTCTCTCTCTCTGGAAGTATGGACGGGCCGATGCACGTGACTCACGTGACTATGGAACTCTCTGGGCCAGCACTGCGCCAGGCTTTGCGGCTCCATGGATTCAGCCACCACAAGGCACAGGCGATGCCAAACTCCATCCATTGCATGTTCTACATAAGCAAACACACCCACGCACCCAAGAATGGACCAACCACCTTTTAACGGCAGAAAGGTTTCCTATCCCCAGGCGGTGGTGAGTGGTTGTTATTTCAGACCGATCTAGTATTTCAACTCCACAAAGGGCTCCGACTGCAACGCAGAGTCCGCTGTAATGAGAGCTAACCTGAAGATTTCTGCTCGAACAGCCACCCCTCCTCTGTCCTGTGAATCAGGGATTTATTACAGCCGAGAGAGAAAGGGGGAGAGGTCCTAGGGTTGATGGGCGCCTCCTCCCAGCCTCAGAGCAGGTACACGGTGCCCTGAGCCTCCATCACACGGTGGTGACAAGAGCCACCTTCTTGCTGCCACGACCACCCGGTGCTCTCGCTTTTCTCTGTCGAAACAAGGATGTCCCAGACACAGGAGTGGAGTGCCCAGGCAGCAAGGCGAGCATGCACTTCCTTGTGCTTACTTACTAAGGTGTGTTTATTAAGAGACGACAGGTGAGTGTGGTACCCTGGGACCCAGTACGCTCCAGCACAGGAAGCAAGCACAAGGAAACCCATGCTCGCCGTGCTGACAAGGTCCGCCAGTCTTGTTGGGAACCGTGCGTCTGAACAGGGGCTTGGATTCGATGGCTTGGTGCTACGGGACTTGCAAAAAGACAGATGCTCGCCTGCCCAAGAAGAAGAACCTTTGATGTGGCGAAGAAATGAGAAACAGCTCGCTCCTGATGAGTCAGTAAGCACAGGGAGCTCCCTGCGTACCTAGTTGGGTGGGCCCTCTGTCCGAGCCCAGCCTTCACATGTGCTAAGCTTCAGCATGGCTGACAGACGCTCTTTCTCCCTGTCCCCATTAACCCAGCCTGCAGGGGGAGACGGTGATTCCAGACAGGATGCCCTCCCAAGGGTCACGATGTAACCCCAACAAAAACCTACTCAAGCTCCCACGTCCAGAACCGCCTCCTGGCCGCTCAGAGATGCTTATGCTAAAGGTGCACCAGATGTGCGTCTACCGATTGGCAGTGTCTGTCTGGCCTTCCCCTGTCTTTTACTGTTGCTGGCTTAAAAAAAAAATGTAATTCCACGAGTGAATCAAAGCTGACATTAAAAAATCGTAATACATAAAACGTTAGATGAGCAATAGGTACAGTGTTTGCTCCCCATGCAAAAAAGACCAGGGAAATTTTTTGCTTGCTTATTTTGATTTCTGATCTCCAGATAAGTCCTCAAAGGGGGAAGGAGGGGGGAGGTAGCCAAACAGCCAAATCAGATTATCTCTGGCTCTATCAACAACACTGAAGGCTCAGAATGAAAAGTACAAATGATTTATACAAGCTGAAGGTTTGGGGCTTAAAACCCAGACTTTGTGTGCTCAGAAAGGATCGAAGAGACAGATGTACCTGCAGCTACCTCAGCAGGTGGCTGTGTTGGTGGCAGCCAAAAGGCTGCTCACCAGAAGGCTGGCGCTCCTAAGAAGGGGCCTGGGGATCTGTTTCCTCCAGAAGGATAAAAACAAAACAAAGGGGCTGTTGCTATTGGGTCTATCCCTCTTCACAGGCTCCTGGGCACCCTCTAGGGCAAAGGTACTGCCATCCAGCCCGGGCTGACCCCCAGTGATCGCTCGGACAGGGCAGAACGAACTGCCCCAGTGGGTTTCTAAGACTGGAGCTCTTTACAGGAGGAGAGGGCCTCATCTCTTTCCTGCAGAGCAATTGATGGCTTCCAACTGCTGACAGTAGGGTTCGCAGCCCGACTCATACACACTGTGCCACCAGGGCTCCTCCCTACAGACACGGCAGGACTCTAGGACCTGGTGCTTATGCATGGGACTCCCAAGGTACCTTTGAGAGAAGCAGACTGCCACACCCTTCTCCGACAGAGTGGTGGGCGCTTGCAAAATGCCCGTCTTCAAGTGAGCACTTGAGAGCTTAAACACTGGGCTGCTTGGGTTCTTCCCAAGAGCGGCCTAGGAAACTTGACAGGGCAGTTCCATGTCCTCGTGTCCAAGAGCCATGTCAGGGTCTAGCAAAGCACACGCACACACGGAGGGAGAGAGGGCGTGTGCAAACCTCCATCCACGTGGTAGACAAAGCAGATAGCGCCCACTAAACCTTTATTTGCCGTACCGGGATTCAAACTCAATTCCATTCCCTATCCGCCAGAGCCGACTCATCTGGTTTGAGGATATTTTTAAATATGAAAACGGATTATCCTCTCTCGCTGACTATAAATTCAATTTCCCTTCCCCGTGCTGCCTCTGTGAGCGCCTTTTGGGCGCCCTTGGCACCGCGGCTCGTCCGCAGCCTCGTCTAAAATCACGCAAGGAGAGGGGCCACGTGCAAAAGCAGCTTCCCGGCCTCTTCCGAGGACTTGGCCAGGCCGCGGCCTCTCCATCACACCAGCTTAAAAACAACCCAGCGAGCGAGTGAATCGAGTCCGTTTTCTGGGAGGAGACGGTTCTAGATGGCCAGTGTCATGGAGGAGACAGGGGCTACAGGGAGAGGCAGGCTGACTCTCCCCACCCCCACCCTGTCGGGTGCTTTCCAGGTGAGACTGGCCAACAAAGCCCATCCACCAATGCACGTGGAGATGCACCCCGCCCACTGCTGGAGGCGCTGGGGCCGGCTCTGCATTGTGTCAGCCTTCCGGAGAAGGTCCAAGGCCGTCCCCGCTGGAGGCCTCAGGGTGCAGGGCTGCAGTGTGGAACAAACACCCTTCCCTCCCGAGCCGAGAGACTCCCTTAAAAGAGAGTCCTTCGCAAACATGTCAAGGGAAGCAAATTAACAGCTACAATTTATGCTTACCAGCTGGGGCAGTGAAGGTCAGAAACAAACCAAAGTAAAGTGACAATGATAAAGAATTAAAACAGCCTCCGCTGTGGATCCTCTGGGTCCTTCTGACCCTCCCCATGACAGTGACGTCTACCTTGCTGAAGCGCTCCTCAGAGTAGCTCCCTATCAAAAGCCACCAACTAGCCTCACAGCCACTGGCGATCTCTGGAACTCTCTAAAACTCCTGCTTCTTATCTGGGAGAAGGTTGGGAGGAGTCAAGCAAGGTGAGGCTGGGGTTCCTTCTGTGATCAAAGGCTGCAGCTACTCCCCCCAACTCTGACTCTCCAGAGCCTCCCTCTTGGGTCACTCCCATCCAGGCTCCATCTGCCCTGTTTTTTCCCCAGCTGGCAATGGATACAAAGACATGAGGTCTTTTTCAGACATCTCCTGGTCCAGATGGGTTTCTGGTTCTTGGTTCTGTAAACATCTCAGAGTTGAGGGATTTTTTTTAAGGAGAGGAGGAGAGAATGGGTTCAGCTCACTGAACAGCCCTTCGGAGCTCAACTCTGCAAGGTAGATGGTGACTCTAGGATGGGAGGGAGACCCACTAGCACCGGTGGGAAGTACGTGGCACACCCCTGCTTGCTGATAAAGACCACAGACTGCAGCCCTCGGGGTGGGCTAGCCCTCCACCTAAAGAAAGCAAAAACTCTCATCGCTGGCCCAATCAGCAACATCACGACCAAGGGAAAGATGGGGAAGTGGTCCACGGTTTCACTTTATTGGGATCCACATTCATGGAAGGACGGGTCAGAAAATTAAACAACATATTGACCTCAGGCTGCTCAGCTGCAAAGACAAACGAAAAGAAACCTCTTTAAAGTGTTCAAATGCCAAGATGGTACTTTGAGGGCCAAGGAACCCTGGACCCAAACCGTGGTGCTCTCAGTCCATTTGAGTTATGGTGGTAGTGAAGAATAGGAACTATTCCAAGTACTTCCACAAGAAGGAACCCATCTGTCTTGAATTTGAAGGACAGTGTGATCTCTCCTTAGAAGTGAGAATGACAAGACTTTGTCTCACCTACTTTGGACATGTTCTTGGAGTAGGATGTCAGGCTTAGTAAAATAGTGGGTCAGTGAAAGAAAGGGAACTTCCCTCCATGAGACAGAGGGTCCTCTTGGCTGCCACAGTGGCTCAAAGACAGTGCTGTGAGGCTGGTGTGGGACCAGGCAGTGTTCCGCCCCATGGTGCACAGGCCCACCGTATGCCTCAGTCACCAGGATGCCAGGATCTGGCAAGAGTAGCAGGAACCCTGAGGTGCTACAGCTCAGAAAGGAAGGAAGGCACAGCTGTGGGGATAAAAGTCACTTTGGGAAACTATTAGGACTTTCATCTTGTTTCCAGGAAGGAAACTAAGAAGCCATTCTTATAGTCGACTTCCTCAGTCCCCATTCTTCAGGCTCTGGCTTGTCTCATTTCCCATCTCCCTCGGGACTAAGAGAAAGAAAAGGCTTCTCCCCCCCACCCCATCTTCTGATTTGGCCAAATTTGGACAACCACTTGCATTAGGTGCCCAAAGCTGCTATAACAAAACAACACAAAGGAGCTCTCATGACTCAACTGCTAGCTGCAAGGTCCAAGGTTCAAATATGAGGCTGTCTAAGGTTCAAATATGAGGCTGTCTGCCCCCGTGATGAGTCAGAGGCCCAGAAAGTCCACGAGTGGCTGTGAGTGGGAATTGACTCTGTGGCTTGGGTTTGACTTTCTTTGGTGATGATGCATCTGGACCGCACTCACTGTCCACATGCATGAGGCTAACCCACTAGGCTGCTAACAAAAGGGTAGACATCAGAGATCATACAGCGGAACCTTGGAAGAAAGGCCTGGCAGTCCACACACCACAAATCAATCACTGCATCCTTTGTACAGTTGTGCTCTGAGCACACGTGATGTTGGTGTGACCCAGTGGTCCAGGTGGACCAGTTTACTGGATGGCACATGCATTCACTGTACAGCTGTGGGACAAGCCATCGCAAAAAGACTTCTTGGAAGCACTAAAAAGCAAAGACGTGTGCGTGGTATGTTCAAATCGGCACTGACCATGGAGCACTCAGGAAGCACCGATGTCTTTGGATAACAGTGCTGTCAAAGCACAGTGAAACCTGCGCGAACAAACCAGTCTGTCATGGAAGAATTGGAGTCAGAATGCTCCGTAGAAGCAAAGCAGGCAAGACTTCATCTCACAGATTTTGGACATGTGATCATAAGGAACCAGGCACCAGGCAAGGACGTCATGCCTGGCAAAGCAGAGGGTTCAAGTAAACGAGGCAGCGCCCCAGCCAGCTGAATGGGCACAGCGGCTACAACAAGGGGCTCAGAGGCAGTTGCACTGTGAGAGTGATGTGGGCCGGGTCGTGTGTCCTTGTGCTGTCTGATGGGCCCCTGTGAGTCTGAGCTGCCTCGACAGCACTAAACACCACCACAGCCACATGCCAAACTGTGTGCCAACAATGTCCGACCCAGAAAGACCTGGGAGCCGATCTTGATGGCCGAGTGGGCAACCGGAAGACCCTGGGACTCCTGGGGCCATGTGGAATGAAGTGGGGTTTCATCTGGATCTGCATTAAAGGGCAATGGGAAAGCCTTACGCTCCAAGGGTGTGGCAAGCTACCAATCACCATTACCTGTCGGCGTCCTTTCCACTCATCGTTCTCACCCAGCGGTGACCTGGGAGGAAGAGAACTTGACCTGTCCTTCCTATTCTGGCTACCGACCACACCCGGGCCTGGCCCTTTCTTGCACACATCCGAGAGCCCCAGCGTTCCCTGCTGCAGGGAAAGAAAAGGGCTTGCTTCAGTTGTGGCAAATGTAAACAGGCCAGCGCAGGGAAGCGTGCAGGCCAGATTACAGTGTGTTTTCTGTCTCATTGTTTGCAGTTTCCAGTTTAGGGTTTATCCAATTATCCATCTATTGTCTGGCAGGCCTGGCCTGGGAGACTCCAGTTACAGGAAATGCTCACAAGCCCCTCACGCCCCACGTAAGCACTGAAGCAGTTGATAGCAGGGTGCAGGCAGAGGGGGTCAGGCCTGGAAGGAGGGCCCCCTCCCCCTGGAAAAGCACCCCGCGTGCAGGTGAGGGGTAGGACCTACAACCCGAGCCAACCCCACTGACAGTGAGTCAAGGCAGACAGGGTAGAACTGTCCCTGTGGACTTCCACGACTGTCGCTGTGGATGGGAGCAGAACACATGGTCTTTTTCCCCAGAGCTGCTGGAGGTTTCCAACTGTGCACAATACTGGGGAGTGGAAACAGACTGGGCCTGTGGGGGGTGGGGTGAACGTGCTAAAATCTGCTCAAGGTGACCGAGAACACCTGTCTTTGGAAAGATCAGGGGTAGGGGGCAGTTGAAGGACGACTCGGTCCTGCCAGACTGTAATGGAGGCAGGTGTGCGTCAAGGTCTTGCATGTCCCTGGCCGTGAGCGAGGTAGTTCTCGAACAGACAGGAGCCCCTGGGGCCGGGGCACCGGCTGATGTGCTCCCCTCCCTGCTAACCAAAAATCAGGATGTTTCCATTGATCGAGAGGCACCTCGGAAGAGAGGCCTGCCAACCTGCAGCTAAAACAAAATCCACTGGGGAAAACCCTATGGAGCGCCAGTCTACTCTGACCGAGACCCACAGCCCCAAGGAATCAGAATTGACAACATCATCAATGGTCTGGAGCAGACAGACTTCTGGGTGGAGGCTGAGTTTGAGATGAGCTGGGAAGGCAAGGCCCTCTGAGGCCCCCACCCAGCCTCCCAGTCCTCACTGAGGGGCACACACACGTGTCCACTTCACCCTGTTCACACCGTATCCCTGTTCCAAACGGGGCCCTGGCTTTGCTTCACGTACAAAGAAGCAGCCCCCAAGGTCTCACCAGGTGGACCAGGGTTCCCTGTGGGGCAGAATACTCAAAGATGCGTCCCGCCAATCCCGGAGTGGTCCTGGGGGCCACACAATAATTGGGGGTCATTAGTGGCACTTGCCACCACCATCCGTCTTTCTAACAGTTTGTCACGCTGTGGGGCTTTGGTGTGGGGCTTTGCTGTGACGCTGGAAGTGGAACCATAAAGATTCTACACAGTAGCTAGGTGGCCCATGATGGGCAGGGATCAGATGACGGCAGATGGGTGGGAGAAGGATGACTTGGGGATCAACTTTGGGAACCTGATGGGCCACAGCAGAGCAAAGTGCAGGCTGATGGATGCCCGGGGCTGGAAGCCACTCAGCACACACATCAATGGACACAACCATGGCTTGGGGCATGCGAACACAATGTGGGTGTCAGAGGGCAGGGCCAAGCTTCCCCGAGTTGGACTTGGGGTGGCCCTGAGTCAGCATATACTGGACATATACAAGCGGCCCTGTGGGTAGAAATGCCGGGCAATCTGATGGGTAGGGGGACAGGTCAGCACGATGTAGAAATACCCGTGTCCTATCTGATTGTCCAAAATCTGCAGCCATCCTTCAGGTGAACCTAACACCAGCTCTCATGAGAGTGGAGTCTTCTCTCCATGGGCTTCATGTACCAGGACTTTCGAGGCAGGCTACAAGAGTGGAGTGCTTTACCTCACTCAGGACTTAACTTTCTAGAAAACATACACCCTTCAGGAAATATCCTATCAGTAATGTCAGCACTGATTATGTCATCCGAGTGTCAGAAGGAACACTTCTGTAGCTGTCTATATCTATGGCTGTCACATTCATGGTCGTTCTGCGTGTGAGGGCACAATATTGTCACATCCTCCCGCCTAGAGGGCATCCTGAACTGCTCGTTGCTCTAGTGTCAATCCCCTTGTGTCACAGTTACGCTGTTCTATTGATTGCCCGTCAACTATGAGGGCAGGAGAGACAAGTTTTCTATGACTTTCACTGCATCAAAGTACTGAGAGTGAGGCTTGGGTCTTAAGACATTACAATGAAAACAAGGCAGTACAAATAAAGTCACAAAAACTTCTTTTCATCAAAAGATTCTATTAAGAGATAAAAAAGGCAAATCACGAAAGGAAAGAGAATATATGCAACACCTGTAAGTAGATGATGGAGTTCTATTCTGAATCCATAATGTCCAGACATCTATAAACATAAAGAGAGACAATTAAATCGAAATCTGAGCAGGAGATTTGAACAGGTAAGCCCAAAGAAATGGCAATCAAAAAGATACACCCCCCAAAAAAAATACTCATCAGGGAACAGCAAATTAAGCCCACGACAATGTGATAGCACAACAAACACACCAAAATGGATAAAATGGTAAAAGACTATTGATCCCAAATTTGCAGAGGATGAAAAACAGACAGAAGGGTAAACTGGTACCAAGGGTAAACCATTCCAAAAAAACATTTGGTATGACATATACAGCAACCCCACTCCTTGATACGTCTGTGTGCAGGAAACACCAAAAGACAGGTACAGGAGAGTTTAGCTTCGGTAACAGCTAAACCAGCAGAATGGATAAGTGTCCTGTAAAGCAACAGGATGTATAAGTGTACTGGGTATTTTCCAAATAAAACAACAAGAAGAAACAAATTAAGTTTACTCACTCACTTGAAACTATAAGCAGAAATAAACCTGGTGTATGAGAACATATCATTCCAACTATATAAAGTTCAATAGCAAGAAATACAAATCTACATTATTTAGAGGTGCTTCTGAGGGTGAGTCACAAAGCATTGCTATCAGGGTTTCAGGTCAGACGTGTCTGGGTTTAGACCTATCTGGACGACCAATGGGTTTCTTAGTCTCACGAGGGTGCTTTTGAGACCCAGGGCATTTCGGTGCCAAAGGACAAGAAACAAGCTCCAGGTCTGAACTAATGGCAGACTCTTCACGAAACTGAAGTGTCTCTTCCCAAATCAGTGAAGCTCTGCAGCAAGTTTGAAAGAAAGCTGCCCCACATAAAACAGAGGCATTTTCATGGATCAAGTGTTTTAAGAAGCTGGAAAAGACAGCAAGGCGTCCAAGGCAGAGAGGCCGACTCAGAAGAGTATGGTGACTGTTTTGGGGAATTCCAAAGAGGTCATTTGGAACGATACAGGGTGATCGTGCGATTGACTGTGAAGAAACTTGAAGAACATTTAAACCTGCATCGGCGAGGAAAGAAAAGGGCAAGGGCATGGTGCCAAGGACTTATTTTCCATCACAACCCTGCCCCGGCTCACTCAGGGGCCGCGTGAGAATGCCATGGGGAAGCCTTCGCCCATCCACCCTCCACTTGCTCCTTCAGACACTTCAAGAACTACTGGAGGTACAAATTCCAGGAAGGCAGAATTCTACAGGGAAGGGTTAGAGAGATTAAAATGCCACCTTCAGAAGTAGAGAGACTTAGGTGGAGGAGGGCATGTCAGGAAAGTAGAGCTTCCCATTTTTTTGATATTTTGTTCCACCAAGGTTTCTATGTTATTGTAACCATATTTTTCCACTTCCCTTCCTACTTCAGTAGTCAAGGTGTACAGAGACACAAAAAAGTGGTCACCATGCAAGCTAACAGGATTCTTACCTCTGAGAAGGAGCCAGGCCAGGACAGTCAGGTTGGCATTGTGTTGCTGGCAACACTCAGTTCCTAGCACCCAGGTGGCTCCCTGAATCGGTTTACCTTAAAATAAACCACTGGACTCTACATAGTTATTTCAAGTACAACTTGGTTTGTTGACTATGCTTCTAAATCTAAATGTTTTTTTTAACGAAGGGAAAGCATACATGTAAAAGGCAGATGATCATCCATGCGGTTGCAGAATTTGAAGCCAGGCCTATGAGGGTGAGAATCCTGGCTCCATCTTGAATAACCTCCTTAAATTCTGCAAGCCTCTATGAATTCCCCATTTATGATGGGAGGATGGCAAAGCTTACCTCGCTGTGAGGGAGAAGGGGTTGAGGCGTGGTAGATTAAAGCCCTCGCAGACCATAGGATACCAGCAGGCTCAAAACATGGAAGCCATTTATTGTAAACTACATTCACACACCAGAAAAAAGGACCACCGAGCTTTGTGGTCTACAGGTTTGGCTGCTGGTAGTTATTTCTTTTTATCACCCCACCCAAGAACGAAATAACCTTTGCCCTACGTGATGACTCCTCTTTCAGCATGAATGCCAATAGGAGTATCTCTGGGTACAGAACATTCTCCTGGTAAAGACTCACCAAGAATGAGTTGAGAAAGAGTAGCTGCTGGCGCCAGAATGACTAGGTGACTTCTGTGCAGTCTGACTACAGCTTAGCATTTGCCAGCTAGGTTAGCTCCCCGCTGATGGGATAAAGAGCACTAATATTGCCTGATTTAACCACTCATTTCAATGAGTGCTGTCACCCCACGCTCCTGTCATGAAAAACCAAGGGCACCAAGTGCAGGACGTCCTTGGGTGATGTTGTGATTCTGGCTGTCCTCAAACCACAGGTCCAATCCATGAGCTGCAACTAGTTTCTCTCGTGCACCAAAGGATCAGAACTTACCCTGGAATATCAGGAGTGCTTCCGAGTTTCAAGAACTCAGGTCTGCAGGCAGTAGCCTTCCGAAGAACCAAACTCACTGCCAGTCAGTCCGTCTGGACTCACAGTGACCTCAATCAGAGAGGCAAGAGCTGCCTCTGTGGGGCTGGTTTCGAGACTATAAATCTTTATGGGAACAGAACATCTTATCTTTCTCCTGAGGAGATGCTGGAGGTTTCAAACCACTGACCTTGTGTTTAGTAGCTCAATACATGGCCCACTACACCACCAGAACACAATCTTAAAAACCACCTGCCCAAACACCTAGGTGACCCCAAGGTTGAAGTCATAAAGAGAGCTGGCTTAATTTCACTTTCTTTTCTCCTCTTGAAGTTGAGGTCAGGTTTGCAAAGCACGTTAATAGGACGGAGGTCTTTATTTCCAAGGATCGCATTCACATACATCTCGCTAATATCTGACACATTCTCGCAGATTTTACCTACTCGGCACGCAGAAAGTGAGCATCCAGTCAGGTAAGCACTGCTGGGAGAGGAGCTGAACCCTCTGAATAACCCAGAGTGTGACCACAAATGTCCCAATGTCAGCCCCACGCAGCCCCAGAAAACGAGCAGCGAGGGCTGGTAAGAAACACACAAATATGCCATGCTTCCTGCCTTATCCCAGTGGGGCTGGTTCGAGAGCACACAGTCATTCCAGTCCATTTTGCAAACACCCAAGTTTCATTGACTCAGAAATCCTTCTGAAACCCAATCCCCAGGCATTTTGGCTTTTGTTCTTGGGATTTCCACTGCCTTGGAGAAGCCTGCTTCGGTGGGGCTCTTTCTGAGAAATTCTCTGCGGGTTCTGAGAAGTGCTTTGATTGAATGCTCCACTTCACTTCATTTTGCAATTAGCGAAACTTTCAAGACGTAGTCCCTCCTCCTTTTCTTTCTTCTTCTTCTGTTTCTTTTTTTTTAATTCTAATTGTTTTTGTTTTTTTCCCTTGCCTTTTGGGTGATTAGGAGCAGAAAAGGCCTCCCGCTAGGAACTGAAGGCAGTAAATATGGTGACAGAAACACCAAATGCCAAAACAAATGCCATCTTCAGAGTTCTGAAAGCCTCTCTCTGAGAATTAAAAACACTCCCTGTCACCTTTCAAGGTCTTTGGGCTGAATGGCACAGGGATCACGTTCTGACTTCAGGGGGGAACCCAGCCAAGAAGGACGCTTTCAGACGCCTCCATCGTCCCTGACAAAAAGGACTTAACTCTCCTTCGGTCTGGGAGGCAAACTGGTCCTTGCCAGTTCAACTCTTTGTTTGGTCATAAAATAGACCACCAATTGGATTGTTTATTGTCCTAACTGGAAAACACGCCTGTGTGGTGAGTAGAGTTCCAGGGCGCTGTCAGTATCTGCTCCTCTTCTCTTAACCGTTCCCCCAGTCACTTAACATGGTCACCCAAGCACCATCGGGTCAGGTGGGTATGTGGGCTGTCTGGTGCTTCTGAGTCAGATCCGACCCACAGTGACCAGACACCCAACAAAACAAAGCAATTTCTTTCTGGACCTCTGACATTCACCCGTGCAAGGATTGCTAAGTTTGAGCGCCTGCCGCAGCCAGTGTGCCCATCCATCTCTCCCGGGGGTCTTCCTCTTCTCTGTTGACATTCTTTACCAAGCTTGGTGGCCTCTCCTGATAACATGTCCACCGTCCATGAGATGACATTTCTCTATTCTTGCTCCCAAGACTCATGCTGGCTGTACTTCTCCCAAGACAGATTTATTGGTTTTTTTGGCAGTCCATGATACTTTCAAGTCTTGGCTGCACCCTAATTCAAATGCATAGTCGAGTCTTCTTTGATCTTTCTTATCCAATGCCCTATGTTCACCTGCATAATAGGGGACTGAAAATACCATGGGTTGGGACAGGCACAACTTCCTCCTCAAAATAGCATCTTTGCATTTCAATGCTCTGGCTAGCATTTCAATACTGGGTGCATTTCCTTATTTCCAATTATTTAAGGAAACTGGTTTCATTAGCAACAGTGTATCCACCCATCAGCTATGAGGAAGGTATCAAAGGAATGCGAGGTAAGGACAGAAGAGAAATCTTGGAAGGAGGAGAAACCTCAGGGAGATGGCAGTAGGGGGGAGGGGACTATGAGGAACCTATGCCCCCATTTTCCTGTGGGTGGTGGGAGTTAAGATCAGTCTCATAGGACTTGGGCCCGTGGAAACCAAAGGAGCTGGTTCCCAGCAGGCTTGGCTTCAGTGAATGTAGACGCCAGGAACAAAATGGGAGGAGGTCGGGCTAGAAGGGCTTCTGAACGCAGCATCTAGGAAGCAGTAGTCTCTCACTGAGGCACATGGCTCTGCCCCCAGCTGCTCTCCCTCCTGTAGTTTCAGCGATCTAGAAGGTGGCAGGTACAGGGAGGTGTTCTCCTCTCAGAGGAAGGTCCTGGGATCCCAGCAGGAAGAAGGGTTGTATTCCCCCCCCACCCCACCCCAGTGAAGATGTCATCCTGGAGCAAGGATGAGAGTAGGGAAAATGTCTACTGGTTCTGTCCTCACTAGTTCTCTGCCCTGGTGTTGACATTGCCCCACGCATGGGTGTGTGGTCTTCTATAGCCCCTTTCTGGGAGGAGGAGAGCTGCAGCGCCCAGAGTACCGCTGTGCGGAAGGCGTGTTCATGAATTCTGTGTTTCCCCCCACCGTGAGCAGGTGTCTGCTGCATGTAGCAGCTGTCCCTGGGCCTGCCTGTGGCTCCATGGGCACTCAGGGGTGGCTGGAGTCAATGGGTGGGGAACATGCTCCAAAGAGGGGGTGCTACATCTCAGTGGGGCTTCAGAAGGTGCTGGAAGGGCATCCCACTGAACTTCACCAGCAAGCACATCTTGAGGCTCCTGACTTTTCTGTGCAGCCTAACTGTGACCAAACACAAGCTCTGTGACTGTGATGGGGGAGAGTATGCTTCCCCAGCTCACCACCACTGGGGGCGGCCTCTGTCCACTTCCATGGGGACACCCTCCTTTCTTGGGGTCCATCGGGGCTGTGTCCAAATCACAGCCTTAGTGGCTGTGACCATGAGACCGACATTTGGAAACTGGGCATCTGACCCCCTCCACTGAGCCAAAGTGTTGAGTGGACTCCAGGTCCGGTCGACTCTGCCAGGCAGCATGAAGTTGAGCCTCTCAAGCAGACGAGCTCACCTTGCTCCTGTGGAGGGCCTGGTGGGCTCGAACCCCTGACCTCACAATTTGGCAGCCGAGTGCTTCACTGTGAGTCACCAGGATTCCCCTGCAAGGAATCCACACTCTAGTCTAGGAACAAGGGAGCACAATGAAGAAGAAAGAAACCCCAGCCCCTTTCCTCAACTTCATGTTGAGTTTGAACTGCGAGCCCTAGCCCCTAGCCGAGTTCAAGGCAGGGAGGATAGACATGCGTGACTCATTAGCATCCCAAGCCTGCTGGCTCTAAACAAACCCTGAGGGAGCCTCCCTCTGCAGAGGTTAACCCTGAGGGAAGGGCTCAGGGGAGGGTTCACTGCGAACACTGACTGCAGCTGGAGCAGGAGATGGAGGGGAAGGCAGGAAACCAAGGGAGACACCGCTCTAGGGGCAGGAGGGCTGGAAGCAGGTTGGATCCAGTCCAGAAGTTCTTGCAGTGCAAGTTGCAGGGTTAGGATCCAGGCCGTGTGGAGTGGGGCGGGGTGGGGGGGAGGGGGGAGGGCGGACTGTAGGAGGGGGAGGGTGGCAGTGGCACAGAGGGTTGGGAAGAGGGTCATTGCAGCAGGAGTCCCCACACCCCATCAGGCCCTGGCTAGCTTGTCAGTCATCACAGATGGGAGTTCAGCCCGAGGACTCCCTCTCCCTCCCAGATGAACAGCCATCAGAAGATGCCGGGACGGACGCATCGGCAAAGCAGTCCTGTGCTGCCCCACAGGTTTGCATTGCAGGGAGGGGATGGTGAGCTCACCCACGTCCTCCACCGCTGTCTTGCCACATACCCCTGCTCTATGCTCCTGGGCAGGCGACCTGTCCTCATTACTCCCTCCCTTTCTTCTTCTCCTCTCCACAGCCCCCAGTCCACCCCCGTGCTTGCTGATGAAGGCCAATGAGCCCATTCTGACTCACAGGGACCCACATGACAAGAACTGACCCATTCCAGAAAGATTTTCTAAGCAATAAGCTTTATAGAAAGCAAATAGGTGTTGTATCCTCATCATTCAGGAATGTCCAGACCCCTCCACCTCCCTGCGTTCACACTCAAGCCACACACCCACTATCAGGGACCGATTCCCACCTCTGTGTCCCTGCAGAGAAGAGAACCACTTCCTTGCGTTTTCAAAACTGCCCATCTTCACAGGAGCACAAAGCTCCTTTTCACCTGTGTACATCACCCCGTGGCCATCATTCCCCTCAAATCAACTTCTGGCTTCTCTAGCCTCATCAGCAAGACCCAGGGCTTTCTTCCCCGGGAACCAACCCATTTCAGATGTACGGAGATTATTGATTCCAAAACTTTTCCTCTCGTGCCCAATCAATTACATGCTAACAAGGAATCAGAATTAGGTCTTTCTCAAGGTCACATGTGGGATTGGCAACAGCACCCACATCTATTTCATACCACAGGGTCTGCTCCTTCTCCTTCCCAGAGTCTCGGGCATGAGCTTCACAGTCACCAAGACACAGTGGCCCAAGAGGGGGAAGGGGGAGTCCCGAGGGCCATCTCTCGGCCAGGAACCAAGCTCCAACCCCTATCTGGCCACTGCAGTTGCTAGTTTTCAGAGTTCACGCAGGAGGAGACTAAGATGCTAAGAACATAACTGTACCAAGATCACACAGTAAGGGGTGAGATCGGCTTTGAACTCTGGTCTGCCTGACTCCAAAGCTCACATGTGCTGGCCACAGAGGCTTAGAAAGGGGCCCCAGAGCAGGTATGTGTTAGAGAGGTAGTGTGTCATGGATGGAGAGGACGAGCTGAGGGCCGACACTCAGAGGGAAGGGACCAGTGTATGTGATCCTTCAGGAAGGGCAAACTCTAGAGATGCTGATGCAGCCAGAGGTGGCAGGGAGACAAGGGGCAGCTGAGGTTGTGTATTCTGCTTATGCTGATGGCCTATGAATTTGTCAGACCTCCAATAATCACATGCCCAAAACCATTGGTTTTCACACATGCAAAACCAAGAATAGGATTAAGGAAATGACAGCAAGACAGTCTGGAGGATTGGATGGCCAGGTGTTCTGAAGGAGATGAGCTGGGGACATTGCAAGATGTTTTGTTTTGTTTTCTTAAGGAGGGGTTATTTATGTAAGGACGATGGCAGGGATTGAGCTATGGTGGGAAGTCCGGAGAAGAAGGAGCCAGGGTTGGACAGACACAGATTGTTAGAGCTCCGAGTGGCCTTTCCCGTTGCGGAGGAGGCAGACTGACAATGACTTCAAGGTCTGCACTTGGTCTGGCTGGGAGGGTGATCTCATCCCCCAGAGAAAGAAGCGGAAGAAAGAACAAACTCGAGGAGGAAGCGGACGGGGTCACTTGGGGATCGGTGCTTATGACGGTAGACCCCTCCAGCCACCGAGATTTCCTTTTTTAGTTTTCAGGAATTAAAAAAAGAAAAAAGAAAAGAACTTGTCACTCCACGAGTCCTACAGGAAGAGAGTCCATTTGATTAGGTTTTGAACGTGCTATGGGTCCGGCTACTAACTGTAACACCACCATTGCAAAACCACCGGTGTGACTTCCCTCCCATAGAGAGGATGGGCTCAGAAACCTGCGGGCAGTTCAAGACCGGCCCAGAGGGTAGCTGGGAGTCAGCACCAACTGGATGGCAGTGAGTCTGGGTGCGGGTGTGAGTTGATTGAGTGTGTGTGTGTACATGGGGGGGGGGGTATGTGTAAGTGGCAGGTCTATGTGTAGGGGTGTGACTTGGTAGTCATTCAGAATCACAAAGAGGGATCAGTGCTCATCCCAGAAAGATTGTGGGCACAGTGTGCACGAACCTGTCAGCATTACCGTGCTTTGGTGTCTCCTGTTTTTGCCGCCACCAGGACGCGATCCACTGCTGTGTGCTGGTTTGCGTCACAGAGCACAGCCAATCACCAGAGGAGAATAAACACCCATCTGCTATGAACCAGCGACTGTCTGTCGAAGGTTCCAACTTGGGTGTGTGTGAAACATCAGAGCCATTCACAAAGTCACTGTCATCGGTGGTCAAGGAAGGAAAAAACAGTTGTCATCTAGTTGGTGGTCCTGTGTCATCTAGTCTATCCCAGAAGAGAAGGGTGACCCACAGGGATTGCACTGGCCGATTTTTTCCCAAACTATATTGCCGGGTTTGCATACCTCTGGGTGGATTCGAACCGCCAATCTTTGAATGAGTAGCCAAAGTCACATTCACCACTTGAACTGCTCAGTGAAGCAAGTCTCCAGCACCTTCAAAGATGCTGAAATGAACCAATTTTAAGAACTGGAACCACGGAACTGAACACTCCCAAGAAGGAAGGTAAGATATGCGTGCCTTAGAATCATTGTTATTATTGTTTATTGTTAGGTATCCTCAGGTTGGTTCTAGAGCATAGCAAACCACGCACAAAAGAACAAGACCCTCTCCGGCCTGACACCATCATGAAAACCATGTCCATTGTTGCAGCCACTATGTCACGGAAAGCCGTCTTCTTTGTCACCAACCCTCTACTCACCAAGCACAGCCGCCATCTTCCGGACTTCCGCCATCTTCCCAATAACATGTCAAAAGCATGTGGCAGGAAGTCTCCCCACGTTTGCATCTAAGGAGCAAACATGTACCTCTTCCAAAGCAGATCATTGGCAGGTTAACAAAAACGTAAAGCTAGACATAACCCTGATGACACGTAAGAGGACTGCTTGTGTTTCTTCAAGAGCTGAGCAGAGTTCAGGGCAAAGAGGTGAGTCTTTAAAAGCCTAGAATGTAAGTCCCTTTAGGTGGGGTCTTTGTTTCGCTCATAGATACGTCCTGGCTCAGAAGACCGGAGCTCTGTGGGCTGGGAAAACAGCAGGGAAAACTGGCCGGGAGGCAGGGTGATGGAGAGGAGCAGAAACCTTGCAAGGGAGCAGCAGACCAGGATGCTGCGAAGGTCCCACAGGTTGGAAGGAAGGCTTGGAACCCAGAGGCACTCGATCCGCAGGCTAGCATGAAGACATGAAGACTTCAGCCAACCGGGCAAGCCACAGTTTCAAATCCGGGATGAAGGCTCATCAACCTCCAAACAAAGCTGGAGAAAGTTCGTGAACTTGCCTAGGGCAGCGAGAACAAGGGCCGTGGTAGACTGCCGGGGATGAAGGAAAGCAGTGAGAACCCCCCAATGGCACTCAGCAACCCCCCAGTGTGCGGAGCTCATCAAGGGGAGCAGGCAGGCAGGCTAAGCCCTGAGCCTGGGTTACCGGAACTGTGGGGCCCGGGTTACCGGAACTGTGGGGCCTGTGGACACTGCTGGAGGAAGGATGGTCAAGTGAGCCCAGGCCTAAATATTTGGGTGATGTGTTTCCTCTCCGCTGCCAACAGGAAATCCAGGTGGAAAGGCGCATCTGGAAAGAGTGCTGGAGCAGCAGTGGGGTTTGCAGATGTCAGTGCACAGCAGTGGGGACCCATGGGGTCAGGAGCAGGAGTGGTGGAGGGTGGCAAGGGTGTGTAAGAATGAGCAGAGAGGAGAAATCTGAAAGCCTCCCTCCAACAGACACCAGGGCCAGCTCCCTGTCCTCCACACACACCCCTCACGCAGGGTAAGAGGAAACTCCTACAGCGGACTTTGAAGTCCAGAGAAGACCAGCCCCCAATGGTAAGAAGGCACTCACGGCCATTCGCTGGGCCACCGCTCAGGACAAAGGGCTTGGCTGAAGTTTCAACTTGAAAGGGAGTAGGACAGAGGAAGGGAAGCCTAGCTCCTGCCTTGGAACAGATTTCCTCCCAGAGGCTAAGTTCAGGCTTCACCCAGCAGGCGGGGAAAGAAACAACAAACAGAGGACTAAGCTCTGCTCTTGGGTCGTGGCTGATGGAAACCAATCCCCTACCTCATTTCCCCATTGGCCAGCGGGGACCACAGGTAGAAAGGGAGAGGGGAGACCCCTACTGTGTGGGGACTCGCTTTCCCTTCCTGACGCTGCCCTCATCCCACCCCACCTTGTGCAGGTCACGGGCCACATGTCCCCCAGGCCTAGACGATGCTGATGGGGTAGCTGGACAGCTGCCAACTCCTCCCCAGAAGAGGGTGCGCCCCGAGACCCAGGCGTCTCACCTTCCCTTAGAACAAATGCCGCGCCCACGGCTGGTTCCCACGAAGACAGAACTTGGCCAGCCCCGCCGGCCTCTTTGAAGGCAGCCCCATCCTTTTCCTGTGGCCCCGACTGTGGCAGATTGAAAGGAAACCGATTTCTCTCCGATATCACGCCCCCAAGGCGGAGGCACCTGGTTTTGACGTTGCTTGAAGAGTCTCTCTCACCATCAGCGAGCAAAAATGCAGTCCTGCTTTGAGAGTCGAGATGGAAATCGTGGTGATCCTAACCATGCTATGTGGGTCACAGGCCATCATGGCGCTGGCTGGGGGTCCCCAGTATGGCACAGATGGGCAGGCCACCTCGCTGGGCAGCCATGGGCATGCCCCGCCTTATGCTACCTGCAGGCCATCGTGATCCTCTGTAAGTAGTCGCCCATGCATGGAGACCCCTCCGAGGGCCTTACACAGATGCAGCTCTCATTCTTTTGGAGTCTAGCACGTTTACATGTCCCAACCAGTGAAAGTGACACACAATACTTTGTATAGCAGGTGCCTGGAAGAGCACCAGGTTTTGTCACCCTATCACACAAGGACCGGTCCTGGAGGCATAGTGGGTTGTGCTCTGGGCTGCTAACTGCAAGGTCAACAGTTCAAAACCACCAGCTGCTAAAGGGGAGAAGGATGAGGCTTTCTGCTGCCCGAAAGAGTTACAGTCTAAGCTGAGCCCTGGTGGCAGCGGTTGTGTGCAGGGCTGCGGCCCACAGGATTGACGGTTCAATTCCACAGCAGCTTTCCAGGAGCAAGGCTGGGCTTCCTCCTCCTACCAGGGCAGTGATGTGGGAAAAGGGAGAAAAAAAAAAAAAGTTACAGCCTCAGAAACCCACAGAGGCAGTTCTATCCTCCTGTAGAGGTCAGAATCGACTCAAAGGCAGTGAGTTTATTAAACGAGAACCAGTGATCATTGTGAATAGTCTTCCCATACCCATAGCTATGTGTTCTCTCACATCGAAAATGCTGATGACCTCTTCAGCGAATGAAAGAGAAACATGAGGACCCTTGTGAGGATCAGGTGGTGATTCCTACGGCTGCGCACACGGTCCCTGGGACCTCCTCACCAACCGGACAGCACCTAACAAGTGGCTCTGCAGGAGGTGGGTCTGGTGATTACAGCCCAGAAACCCTTGGGAGCAGTTGCTCTCACAAAGGATGGATGGGATTGAACATCCACTCGGTGGACCACAGCAACAAGGAGCTTCTGAGTCCTCAGTGAATAGGAAAGGCTCTCTTTCTGTCCAACACCTCATGTCGAATTCATATCCTGTTTGACATGGACCTGGGTAGGGAGTTCCCATCTGATCCAAGGATTGTCCAAGGATTATTGATTGACGGACACCCATCATGGTGTCCATCACGGGTGGGGGTGATCAGGGGTGGGGAAGGGTGTTTGAAAGACAGCAGTGGCCGATCCACTCTGCTTCATCGTGGAGGAGTGTTTCGTTGGTCACATGATACAATACTAACACCCCTACCCCCAACCAAACCCACTGTCATCGAGTGCATCCTGTGTCACAGGGACTCTATAGGATGGAGGAGAACTGCGCTTTAGGGTTTCGGAGAACGGGGATCTTTACAGAATCAGCCCACTTCACCTTTCTCCCGGAGAGTGCGTTTGAACCACCAACCTTACAGTTAGTGGCCCAGCGCCTAACCCGCAGCACCAGATGCAATGCTAAGGAATGGCTTCAGAGATCCTCCTTCTGTAGGCGAACTAGGTCGTGTGTGAGTCACTTGGGTTTCTACTACCAAAGGGTCCCCAGCACTGAGGCGTTCTCTCACCTAAGCACCAGGAAGGGGCAGAGATGGGGGTGGGGTGGAGGTGGGGGAGTGAGCTCTGTGCAGGATGTGCTGGACACACGGCCCCTGAGATGGAAAACATTGACGGTCTGGCCATCTTGGAGTACAGGCCACGGGGGACGCTAATGGTTGTTCTCGGACAGATGAAGAGCAGTGGTGACCAGACCTTGCTGTGCTGGGCGGGGACATTGGGAACCTGGAGCTGGGCTTTAGAGCCATGTTTACCTTCAGTGAACTCCCTGCTTGGGCTCAGCCCCTGGCAGCAGTCCCACCCCTCAACAAAACACAGACCCTTCGGGGATGGGAGAGACAGACAGAGGAGCAACCTGAGGTCAACACATCCCTCCTGCCTGGTGGGGCTGCCCAGACCAAAATGCTCTCTGATCCACTGAAGGTTCGCAAACGCAAACACCAAGTGTGCCGGTCCTTCTCTTTCGGAGGGGGAGGTGCTGCAGAGAACAACACTTCTCAGCACAGAAAAATCCTCAGCACGCAGGTCGACGCCTGCTTTGTTTGGTCCTCCTGCCAAATCAGATCATCACAGGCAGGTTTTGACGAGATAGCCTCTTCAGGTTCAGAGCGGTGAGAGCTGGAGCCAAAGAGGAGTACCTGAACAAAGCGGGTGTGTGCAGCGGTGGGGTGAGGGTCCACGGGGGCTGGGAAGGGTGCGGGGTGAGTCTGAGGAACCTAGGAAGGTGGGAGGGGGCGGATTGGAGGGAGGCGGTGGGCAGAGAAAAAACCCTGCAACCAGTTTTTCTCCATTACACACACCGGCACAAAGGGGAAAATGGGATCAAGTTGGGACAGGCTACTTGAAAAAGTCCCGGGTGGAAAGTTAAAGTCAAGGTTTCAGCATGGAAAATGCTTCCATCGGTCATATGCGTTTCTGGCTCCTGATCTTGGGTGGCCACTGCTCACCCACCATTCACCTTGAGCTCTTCTTGAATTGCTAGCTGATGGGCCGAGGTCTGGTTCTCCCAGATGCAGCCTCCCCACCCCACCCCCACCCCCATGCTTCATCACGCATGCATCTGTAAAAGCAAAGCCTGTCGCTCTGGAAGCATGAAGAGAATAATTCAGCACCCTCCCTGTGCGCGTGATCACAGAGAATGCAATCAGTCCTCAGGCTGCCCGGGTACGTAGACCAAACCTTCTGCCACTGTGTTCTGTGGGCCGCCGTCTGCCAAGTTATCATTCCAGCAGAAACAGCGCCAGGCTGCTCGCGCTTGGCACAAAAGGTGGCTGGAGCCCGGGAGATGGTGGGGGGCAGGGGGAGTGCACTCCTGAGAGGTCCCTCCACCAGGCCCTTGCTGTCCCAAGACCCAGGGCCTTTAGGCTCCCCACAGCTGTGACCAGTCATCGGAGTGCAGTCTGGAGAACAGGGGCTTGGTGCAGCCTCAAAGCATCCAACATCAAACGATGGTGCTATTGTTGCTAGGGGTCTTCCGGTCAATGCAGACTCACGGTGACTCCATGAGATGGAGGTGAACATTCTAGATGCCTAGCTTGCTTTTGCAGAACCTCTGTGTGGACTTTAACTGCAGGGCCACCAGGGTCCTGAAACTTACCCTTGGTTTCAGAATCTCACTCCTGGGTACACCCCCCAAAGAACTGAAGGTATCCCAGTGCTCCCTGTAGCACTTCCTGTAGTAGCCCCAAAGGGGAAGTAGCCCAAGTGTCCTCTACAGATGAAGAGGCAAACAAAATGTAAGGTCATCATGTATATGTATATGTATGTAGGTATATACAGATACACATATAGGTATGGATGCATGTACAAACACATGTGCATGGTATTCAGCCATGAAGAAGAGTAATTCTGAAACCTGCCATGACCAGGATGATCACTGTGCTAAATAAAATAAGTCAGACAGAAGAGGGAGGACCAATATTGCATGACTCCACAATGAGTGCCTTGGAGGTTACTGGGCAGGGGATTGAGAGGAGCCCCGGTGGGTGCATCATGGACTATGAGTTGGGTTACAAAGTCAGCGGTTCAAACCCACCAGCCTGGTAAAGAGTGACAGCAGTCTCGGCACCCCAGGAGGGCAGTTCTGCCCTCTCCTCTGGGGTCACAGCGGGTCAGAATCACCTGCATGACCATCGAGATGAGGGTTGTCACAGGGTTATGACACCCCTGTCAGGGGTGATAAGAAAACCTGGAAACCAACAGTGGCAACAGCTACCCAACAAGGAAGAAACAACCAAGGTCATCGAATCTAACACTTCAAAGTGGTGGAAATGGCAACTGCGTCATTATCTATATCTCATCACACACATTTTTAACACGTCGTCTTTAAAAAGAAAAAGTTAAAAACAACAACAAACCATATAAGTACATTTTTTTAAAGTAGCAGAATTCACCGATTGTCGTTCATCTATGGCCCCAATATCTTGTCATTCGAGGGGCGTGGGAGGCACAGAGTCATCGGCAGACAGGAAGTGGAGCCTCTTGCTTAAGCCTGGGAGCACCGTGGGAGAATGGCTACCTGGGTGGCCCTGGGCGCTGGAGCCCAACAGATCAACATCATCCTAACTCGGAAGTGCAGAGAGGAGAAGAGGACCAGCGTCGGCAGGGAAGGGTGAGTAGTTTTAAAGACTGTCAGTTGGAGCGGCAGCTCTCAGGAGCAGCTCTGAGTAGCACCCACAACCACCAGAGGCAGTGATGCCCCCAAAAAAAACAAAACAAAAAAAGACTGTCAGTCGGGACGAGGGCACTGGCCAAGCCAGAGACCTTGCCAAGCCAGGCCAGCGACTGGACCAGGCCATGTCCTGGTTTGCAGTGGTCTCTTGGTCGCCTGGTGAGCTGCTGCTGCTTCTGTTGGTGCTGCTGTCAGGTGCCAGCTGTCACCCTGAGGCATGGAAAACCGAGGTGAGAGAGTCAAGCTATCCCACAGAGTTTTCATGACTGTGGTCTTTTGGGAACCAAACTGTCTCGCATCCCCCACAAGGCCACTGAAGGGTTTGAACCACCGGTTTGCAGATGAAGCAACTGAAGCCCAGGGAAGTCTGTGACCTGCTCTCCCAGAAAGTTCCTGTTGGGGCAGGAGGAATACGCTTGAAGGGCCCCAACCCTTAGCCACTGCAGTGCCGTCTCTAGCGGACCTAGTGTTTCCCACAATGCTCTGCTTCCCTCGTGTTGCCTGTCAACATCTCCAGGGGCCTGATGTCCTGGATCCACCTCCTGCCTCTCTGGCCCAGGTTCTCTCTCCACTCCTGTTTCATCCATGAAGCTCACCCTCCGTTCGGTGGGATAGATGGCACCCGCTAGCCCTGTCCACCACTGCTAAGACTATGACATGCCAACAGCTCACTTCTGATTGAAGAGATTAAAAAACAAGCAAACAAACAAATAAAACTTACTGCCCTGGCGTCAATGCTGACGCATAGCAATCCCTGTGGGTTTCAGAGGCCACCTGCTCACGGGAGTAGAAAGGCCAGGCTTCTTCACGTGGAGCTGCTGGGGGTTTCAAATACCAGCCACACCAATCGCAGCCCAACGTGTAACCACTGCCCCCCCCCACCCCGAGGCTCCTGACAGAAGAAAGCATCCTCGTTTTGATGGCCATGCCTGCCAGCAGGCCCCTGACCTTCCCCTGATGAGGCTCAACGTGGGGCCTTGTTCATACCTTTACATCCACGGTGACCCACAAGCTCTGATGGATGTGTTACCTGAATCCACACACACACACACACACACACACACACACGGAAAAACTACTGGCTTTAATGCGCATGTAAAAGTGTAGGTTTCCGTGGGCGATCCAGGGCCTCTTTCCAACAGGCTGGAACGTCGCAAACTGCAGTTCCTCTCTGCTTCCTTGTCTTCTATGTTTTCGTTTGGTACAACAGATAGACAATGGGCCGTCTGAACCTCTTTGGGCTATACAGTTCCATGGCTTTCAATGCAGTCCCTGTACTATGTAGCCACCAGCAAGATCTGCTGCCATACTGTTCGTTGTCTTACCGCCTTTCAGAGGAATGCTCTGTTCTTCCGGCAATACCATTCCCCCCCCCCCCCCCCCCCCCACAGACCCTGGAGTCTCTACCCTATTTCCTGTCTCCATAATATTCCACAGGATGCACACACACAAGGAGCACTAGGGGTGACATGCTCAGATGCTCACTGAAACCTTAATTCAAGGCCGCCCAGTTCCGTCAAAGGACAAAGACCTGGCCTTCTTTTCACATCGAGATCACAGCTCAGAAAGCCTGAGGGGGCAGAGGACACTGCCACCTGAGGGCACAGGGAGTTGGAGGAGACTTCACCAAGGCACCTAACAACAATATGGATCCCACATTTTGCGTACTCGTGGTTTCTCGGTAAGTCCCCCTCTTATCGCTCAACTATAAATCCACACAAATCACAGGGTGACTCTGACAGAGCAGAACTAAGCCCACAGAGTCTCTAGGGCTGTCACTGCAGAGACCCAAGTGCGGAACCACTGCACCACCAGGGCTCCTTATGCCTTGTGGTAGTTAAACAATTTCATGTCGACTTGATAAAAGAATGGAGGGGGGTAGTTCAGCCTGTCAATCAGGTCACAGTCTGGTGATCCCTCCTTGTGGGTGTGACCATCCTCGTGGATATTCTGAGAACTTCCTCTCTTCCTTCCTGGTGAGCCAACCAGTGTGCTGCTGCTTGAGCTACCTGTTAGCCAAACCAACCTGTGGATCATGCCACTAGAACTTGAGGCTCCTCTGAGCCCAGCTTCTCCTCACTGCTGAGGCATGCATCCTTTGCGCTTGAGGCTGGTAGACCGTGTTCCCCTGCACCACTTGAGTTCAAGATCTCCTTGGACCTGCTTTGCTAAGCTCATGAGTTACTACTGACTGTTGCTGACCCACCCTGCTTTGTGCTGCCTGCAGGCAGACTCTGCCTTTCCTGACTGAAGGAAAACTGTACTGTCTGCTTCCTTGATCATAGACTGGCAATCTTCATGAGTTGAAGGACCTTCACTATATTAACTATCCCATGAAAGTGAGTTGAACTGAGCCCTCTGTACTGCTGTGTGGACTAACTATATATATAAAATCATAAGTGTCCCAGCTTTGTTTCCCTAGCAAACCTGCCTAACCCATGCTTTCACTGAACCAAAATAAACCCACTGCCATCATATCCATTCCAACTCACTGCAACCCAACGTAGGGTTCCCAAGACTGTAAATCTTTACCTCCTCAACTGGACATCTCCTCACAGAAGGGTTTTGAGGAGGAAATAAATCAGTCAGGTACAATGCAGCAACGATGAAACATACACTTTCCTCTAGTTCTTTAAAGTCCACACACACACACACACACACACACACATTATCATGATCCTAATTCAACCTTACAAATTCGGCTAGACCAGAGGACGTACACTGGTATAGATATGAGCTGGAAACACAGGGAATCCAGGACAGGGTCCTGGAAACCCCTCAGGGTCAATAATGAGAGTATAATGGTGATGGCAACAAATGTACAAATGTGCTTGACACAATGGATGGATGGGTGGATTGAACCAACCCCCAGTGAAATGATTTTAAAAAATTAATAAACAGTCTCACCTTTCCCCAGAGGATTGACTGGTGAGTTTGAACCCCTGGCCTCGAAGTTAGTATTGCAATGCTTATCCCACACTGCTCCTTATGTCTCAATAGTTTCACAGGCTTCCCCCCTGTCTCCATGGGCCCGTGGTGGGGTCAAGCAAGAATGTGATTCTGATACACAGTGTTGCAAACACTCTTTCCACCTGGGGACAGAACAACCGCCAAATAGGAAGATGAGACAGGAACTACTGATATGAAGGGCGCTGAGTTGGAGTTCAGAGTGAGGATGACAACACACCATGATGAGTGGAATCACACCACTCAATGGTTGACATAAAAATGATTGAAACCACAAATGTTTGCTACATACATCTCACCCAAAAGTTCATGCTTTTAAGAAGACCATACCAAAACCATTGACTTGATTCCCAACTTACAGTGATTCCAAAGGGCAGAGCAGGGCTGACTCTTTGAGTTACTGTGACGATATATCTTTACAGGACCAAGAAGCCTCATCTTTCTCCTTCAGAGTGGCTGGTGGATTTGAACTAATCGTTTTCCAGTTAGCAGCCAAACATGTAGCCCAGTATGCCACCAGAGCTTCTGAGAGGACCCTACGAGTCCAAACTCACTGCCATTAACTTGATTCCAACTCGTACCACCCCTGTAAGGCAGGTAAGGCAGGTAAGACTGCCCTTGTAGGTTTCCATGACAATGATTTTTTTGAGCCTTTTTTTTTGGGGGGGGGGCATCCCTGCCCTGATGGGAGTAGGAAACCCAGCTTTGCTCGTGGAGAGCTGCTGCTGGATTTGAACTGCCCACCCTGTGGGCTACACTCCTGCACACAGCCACTACACCACCGGGGCTCAGCCCCAGACTGTGATTTTTTTTTTTACAGGAGCAGAAAGCCTTGTCTCTCTCCCACGGAGTGGTTAGTGGTTTCAAACTGCTCTGGTGGCTAACAGCCCACTCCTAACCCACCATGCCGCCAAGACTTGTAAGAAGGTCACCAACACACAGCTACCCTATAAGACGGGGAGGGCTGCCTCTGGGGGATTCCGAGATGGTAACCCTTTATAGGAAAGCCTTATCTTTATCCCAAAGAGCAGTCAGTGGTTTTGAACTACTAACCTTGCAGTGAGTAGCCAACTCCTGCCCCACCATGCCACAAGGGTTCCAACACATGAGATAAAAAGCATTTGATATATAGTTTGCATCCAAGTTTTTCTCACACTAAGTCTTCAAAGCTGGGTATAGGCGTTATATTGAAGCCACACCTTGATTCCAGCTAGCCACATTTCATGAACTCAACTGGCACGTCTGGTTAATGGTTTTTAAACCAGGCTGGCCAGATGAGATTTAGACACCAAGTCATGATTCTAAACCCTGAACCAAAGGCTGCCATGATCCAGCCTTCTTTCAAAGCCCGACACAGAGAACTATGGAGTAACTGCTCCATAAATATGGCTGCAATGAAGAGGTGATTGGGGACAGGCGGTAATCAGGAAAGCCTTGAGGATAAGAGGTCAAGTGCTGGTGACACAGTAGTGAGGCTCTCAGCTGCTACCCAGGGGGGCTGGGGGCTGGGACTCACCCAACAGCCATGACGAGAAAAAGCTGCTCCCACAGAGCTTGGTCTAGGAACACCCATGAGGCACCCTACAAGGTTGCTGTGAACAGTATCAACTCCACGATGCCAGGAGTGGCCCTGGTTGGGTTGCCTCTCCTGGAGATCCCGGTATATAGTCAAACTGCCCACAGAGGACTTCCAGGCATGCTGGCCCTGCTGCAGCCTCTGCTGCCTCTAAAGTGACTGCTTCTCAAAGCCCAGGGAGACTGCAGAAAAGACATGAGGGTTAGCCCCGCGGTCCAGTATTTCTGTGAAATCATTTGCATTCTGTTGAGATAAATTTGCATAAAATTGGTGCCCAGAGAGCTTGGCAGGGTTTCCAGGTGCCCCTCCCCCATCTCTCACTCCACTCAGCTGAGATTACCAGGGTGGGTGACCGAGGTGGACCCCCAATGAGAATCTGCAGGGAAATGAGTCTCTCCCCTCACGCTGACACGCCAACTGGTGCCCTCCTGAGCACATCAGGAATGAGCGCCAAGACGTCATCTGGCTGCTGTATCATTTGTTATGACAAGAGTTTATTTTACATGACTCTGACCTGTGTCGTGAAAACACAGCTCTGGCTGAGGCTGTAA